>JAMKCH010025890.1:0-22977 GCA_023653785.1 Ophioderma brevispina
TTTGGGGATGGGTTTAAAAGATGGAATTTCCGTTTTAATATGAAAAGGCCGAATCTACGGTTTTGGTCAATGGGCACATGACCCACATTTTTGAGATTAATTCTGGCTTCGTCAGGGGATGGTCTGTCGCCATATATTTTTTTGTTTTATTATGTTCTCCGCTTTTAAAATTGCCATAGAGAATTGTAGAGATATTAAGGGCATTCTATAATGACCGGATATAAGGTACTACAATACGCTGACGATACAACCGTTATTTTAGATGGTACAGAAAACTCGCTTACTCATACTTCAGTCTTCTGGAATCATTTTATAATATTTCGTTTGATTAAATGTCGAAAAAACAAAGGCTGTTTGGATTGCTCAAGACAGGTTGTGAACGAGGGTTCATGGTAAGCAGTATACATTTATGTGTGGGTGGGTGAAAATACCTTTAGTTATCTTGGGGTTCCACTTGTACAAACTGGATTTTTATTGTGAATGTTAACAAAAAAACTTATTCACCACAATGCAAGGCATTACAAAAAATTCACCCACTGGTCAAAGAGGTTCCTGACAGCACCTTTTGGTGGTGGGATGTACGAGAGTATACTCCATTGTTTGGGACTGTAGATTAACTAGAAAGTTTGGATGATTTTCCATCATGGGTTCAGGTTAAACTATATGTCCCAATTGTTCTGAGTAAGGAGCTGGTATTGTTTTGGTAATTACACTTACAAAGAACTATGGATTCAATATTACCCTTCTGGTCATAAAATTCTGTATTTATAATTAAGATTAAAGGTGCGAGACCTTCTTTTAGATATGGGAAAAATGATCTGATCAATTTGTACTCACAAGAAAAGTACATGTTAATACACAATTTTAAACCACACACTTTCAATCCCAGATGCATAACTGGAAATACCTTTTTGAAGAAATGTCTGAATGTAATATTCCAAAACCTTTCTGTGTTTTTTTTTTGGTAAAATGGTTTCAACCCTTAATTGGTTAAACATTGCCTGGACTGTGGATGGAAAGATTAAATAACATAAATGTGAATGAAAAAAAAAAAAAATAAATCTAGTAGCACTCTCACTGAGATTTGTCTTTTAAATTTACTAATTTTAAAAGAAATCAGCAATGTGCGCCGATACTGATTCTGTTTACATGCAAGAACCCCTAAGGGTTAATTCATTGCCACACTACACTGTTTCAAGCAGTTTACAGGTTTGTTGTGTGTGTGCCAATACACTTTTACATTCCACATCCAGATGAAAAAATGAGATGAAAGTTGTCAACTATGCATGATCCTCCTATCACAATCAGGCAAATTCCCAACGTTGGTCACACTTTTTAATACTGGCTCTGTTATTGACAATCACTGATTATTATTAGCAATTTATTCTTGCCTTGAGCCACTTGTGGGTAATGCATTTTCATGTATCTTTGTTGACTTAAAGTATGTTTGCATTTGTCTGTGTAAATTGGACAATTTGGGTGGACTACCATATTTGTCCTGTTAGACAAAATTGAGCATGAATGTTATTCTATTCATCTGTAAACCAAATAAGACTATTTTTAGTCTGCAACTCATAGGTGTCAATGAGTGTTTTCAAAATTTAAAACCCACCTTTTTAAGTGTTAGTTTCAAACGTTTTACATTTCTGCACCAGTTATAATATGGATCTGGAAATGGAAAGGAAACAGTGAAACTAAAACTAGCTCAATGCTTCTTGAACTTCTGAGATTTCGTGCACTCATCATTAAAAATAAAACAAAAAATTGAGCAGGTTATATGTAATTCTTATCTTCGGTATTTGCGGCGGCTGAATGTTTGATATTGTTCTGGAGATAGTGGTTTTGCGGTTTTGCTGACAAGACACTTGCACTGTAGATTCTGTCTTAGGCTCCGGATGTATGAGTGTTGACCTTTCACACGCTTGATGTAGTATTGCTTGATTGATGAATTACGGGTCCTGACTTTTCGGTAGACTTGTTAGGTAGATTGGGTTATACGATCTGATGCGAATGGGCAAGGAAATGGCTGTAGCTTGTGGTTACTTGGGGATCTTGAAGTCTCGGGGTTTGGTGAACTGATGGTTCATAGGGGGTTTTCACATTTGGTGATCTCAGCAGAAATCTCCTCACTTGCTTGTTCTAAGGAAACTTCGTTTCTGCGTATATTTATGACCGATTCAGTCTGAACCAGGTATGATTGGGACCGACCTTCCTGCAAATCATATGATTGCTTCCAAGGTTGGCTTTGGCTGATCGGTTGGATCCGCACAGTTTCACCAATGTCCAAGTTAAGACAGGCTTTGGCCTGTTCGTGTATTTTGCTTTCGCCTTTGCTTTTGGCCTAAGGTCTTCGGGACTCCAACCCACTAATTAGGTTGTAAGAGTCGGCTGTTACAGGCGTAGGCCGTATGTGCGGGGTGTCCTTCTAGACATTGCATCTGCAACCGGGCTGTTCCCTTCTGGATTAGGTGTATTCCTCCAGTCCCAGAATGTCAGGTAGATATCACGATGATCTTTGTGTGCTTTCTTGATAAGTCTTTCTACGTTATGCGGACTTGCCTTGCCATTAGTGTAGGTCTCGGCGAGCTTGTTGTGTTCTATGTCCCAATCTCTAGTGAACTTCTCATATTCTTCAGCAACAAACCTGGGCCCGTTGTAGTTACCAACTTTCTGTGGGATTCGTGTTAGCTGGGAGAATTGCTGCTTGTGAATTAATCACTGGCTCTGGCGTTGTTGTTTCTAGTTTTATTATCTCCAATAGTCTGGAGTAAAAATCTACAGTTATGAGTAGTCTTTGGTTCAAGTGGAAGAGACCGTCAACAATTTGCCACGGCCTGTCTGGTATCTCCCACGACATCAGGATTTCTTTTCTGCTTTGGTTGCAAAGAGTGATATTGCTAAGTTGGTGACAGCTTTTCTATCTGTGAGCCCATTCCTGGCCAGATAAGGTGTCCTTTGCTCTTCTGATACTAGCTTGCACTCCTTGATGGCTGCTGTGCGTTTTCTTCAGCATCAGGGTGTGCCAATGGAAGGGGGTACTATGATTATTGTCCTTTAACATGATCATTTTGCAGCGGTTTTTTCGTTTGTAGTGTGTAAGTTAATGTTGATTGATATTGGACCTGATCGTTGGTCTGGCCAGCCATGTTGCACCACAGCTAAGCCCATCAACTCCGGTCTGCTTTTGTGATTCTGTAGTCGTGTGTGCATTGAGTGGTGACATTCACGTAATCTAGTTGGGTTTATGTGCTCAAGTTCATCAAAGATCTGGTTTGTGCTTTCTTCTCTTCAAGCTCCAGGCTCCACGCGGAGACAGTCAGCAATCAGCATGGCTTTGCCGGGGCATGTCGTGTACTTGTAGCTCATTTTCGGAGACGCGAGTGCTTCGTTCATGCAGTTCTTGGGGGCTGGTGTATGGTTCTGGAAAATAGAATCAATGTTTGTTACTGTGGTTGACTGTGATTTTGTCCTCCATAGATGGAATTGATTGGTCAAATTTCTCAACACAGCGCAAGGATATCGCCAACATTCCTTTATTGTGCATAGTTTCCTTCGGTGATGGCAGGTTGTGTGATGCAAAGCATACTGGTTGTCCATTTGCATCAATGTGGCTCCGAGTCCTTTTTCCGACGCATCGCACTGAATGGTGACCTCTTCCCGCAAAAATCATAGTAACTTCATAATGGGGACGGATGGTCAGCATCGGTTTGATGGTTGGAAGGGACTCTTCTGATGATCAAGCCACATCATATGGGCATCAGTATCTGTGAGTCTTCTCAGTGGCTCAGCCACTTTGGAGAGGCTGGGAAGGAATTTGGAGAGGTAAGTTACACATCCGATCAGCCGTGTACACCTTCTTGTGTCTCGGGGCGCGGCATTCTATTATTGCTTGGACTTTTTCTGGGTCTGGCTGTAGTCCCTCTGCAGTAATGACATGGCCCATGTATGGAACACTCTTCAGGCGTATAGTCCGGCTTATTTCTGTTATCTTCAGGTTATTCTCTGACTTTCTCTATGAACCTGATAATCTATATGGTCAGCCCCGGCTTATTGGTCTGTTATCTCCGCTCCGTAGATCAGCTATCGTCAGGATGACCTTATACACCAGGGAAGATTCTTCTACAATTCATGCTTTGTCTGCGTTGAAATTGTCTGGAGCTGTACAAATTCAGAGAAAGGGCATTCTCAACCAACAGTAACGCCCAAATGGTGATCCAAAGGTAGTTAGGTAGCTGCTTCCTTGTGAGTTTAGTTTGATTTGCCAAAGCCATCCTTGGCATCGAGCACACTGAAGATTCTTTTTTCGCAGCCTTTGATCTTCTCAAGGCTGATTCAGGGGTGATCTTAGGATCAATGCAGACTCTTTCACCTTATTTGGCTTCTTCCTACCAATAACTACTCACCAATTGTTGGGTCTGTGGACTTTGGCTATTATTTTGCTTCTGCTACAGGTCGGTAACTCTCTTTAAGTTATTGTTTTTTGGCAATTGCACTTCGTCTGGGTTGATTTTTCACAGGTGGCACCGACTTGTCAATTTGGATTCTCCCGGAAAGCAGCCAAGTCCCTAGAAGATATCTGTGTATCTGTCCAGCGATATCTTATGATCCCCACACTTTCGTGGTGGCCTTTTACTGGGTTGAACATCTCCGCTGGTTTCTCTACATTTGATTGAATCAATCCCATCTTCAAAGCGACTTTCTACAATATGGCATTTTGTGTCGTATCTATAATCTTGAAAATGGAGATCAAGTTCTTTTCATTGTACTTTGCAGGTGAGAGTCTTCTCCCCTGTTGCTTTCGACTCTCATTATACAGCTGCAATTTGGTTCTGGTGTCATCCATCTGTGGGCGGCCAGTCTGTTGCACTTGACAAAGAGACTTGTACGAACATGGCATTTATGCTGGCTCCCGTGTCAACCTCACAATTAATGGTTCCACCATTAATTCTTCATGGCACTGTGATTTGCCAGTTACATCAACTTGCCCCAATTGTTTCCATCTGGTAACAGTCTTCTTCATCAGATTCTTCAGAAAACTCAGTATTTCTCTCATTGATTTGCTATTTGGTCCTCCAACATATTCACTGGGTTAAAATGGCATACGATTTGAATGATTTGTCTTCCGCATTGTTGGCACTTCTGTCCAAATGCTGGGCATGATTCTTACTTCAGTCTTTCGTGTTTCCACCACAATAGGTACACTCTTTCTTCTTCTTTGGGTGGTTCATGTGCGTGGCTGTCTGCGTGCAGTTTTCTGTGTTCTTCTTGAATTTCTTGGTGGTGGTGGATTTTGTTGCATGAACACTTTCATTATGGGTGTCATAGCTGGCCATCTGCTGTGTGCGAGCTTCACTAATCTTCAGGGCTTCTGTAGCTGACTTCAAGGAGCAACTTCTTCTGCCTAATGTCGAGCCTTGCTTCATGGTCCTTGCACCCCAACACGAGCCTGTCTCTAATCATGTCTTCTTCTACATCCTCAAATTGACATGGCGTAGATAGATGTCGAAGGTGGTCCAGGAATGCACTCAACTGTCCTGATTTGGTTTGCTGTTGCCGATAAATAAAAAATGATAGCGTTCAAATAGTATATTGTGTTTCTGCAAGAATTGATCATCCAGAGCTGTTTTAACATCTCTTGGGATCTTTGAGTTTGTCTTCTGTCACTTTAGTCCTCTTAATATTTTTCTGCACTCACTTCCCATTACTGTCTTTAAAGGAAATATAGTCAGATTTTTGTCAAGCTCGTTTTGGACTTACATTCTAAAATATATGTACATCCATCCACAAATTCCCGAAAAAATAATTACAATTTGATGTAAAATTAAAAAAATAGAGGCATTTAAATTTTGCGTTTGGACAACGAAAAACGGCCGGATTTTTCGCCATGCTCCATTGATCCAAAGCGCCCAATTTTGTTTTTTTTTTATCTCCTCGTGACGTCAAAGTGATGACCAAACATAATGTTGACTCGATTGATTGCTGCACTGTAATATTGATGGATTAATGAAAGTAATATCAAATTGAAAAAAAGTTACAGAATGACATATTTTGTTTCATGTCGTTGTGTTTTAATTATTATTGATATAAAAAGCACATCGATCGCAGTTCACAGGTGGGGTTGGACACGACCTGCTCGATTTGGGCTTTGGGGATTCCAAACGGTAATTTGTGTAACTGATCCGTGCATTACTATGGGAGCATGGTCTCAGTTTATTACCCCAAAATCTCCTCTTAAAAACCCTAGTTCAATACATCTTAGGAATATCATGATAAAATAAAGGATAAATATTGACTTCAAAATCCATCGGGGTTAGGGGATTAACCCCGCTGCAAAATAGTGTAATTTCCAATACACGGTCATTAGGATTTAAATATTCGTGACAGGCCTAGACTTTAGGCAAGCCTGAGTGTAAAAACCATCCGTACGAGTAATAGCGCCATCCTACCGTCGTCTTTGAAAGGACTTGCACTCGAGTCGCGCCGGATGATGATGGATTTTGAATTCAGGCTGTTGCTGTTAGGATGGCATTGTCCTACCCCCCCTGGCAGTTCACTC
The DNA here is from genome assembly GCA_023653785.1 of Ophioderma brevispina. NCBI lineage: Eukaryota > Metazoa > Echinodermata > Ophiuroidea > Amphilepidida > Ophiodermatidae > Ophioderma > Ophioderma brevispina. The sequence continues at coordinate 6,557 of JAMKCH010025890.1, forward strand.
GAATAGGAAAGTGGCAAAACACTGCGATATGATGGTCATCACTTGACGTCACCATTTGCATGCGCATGTGGATTTGTCGGAATCGTGTTCGAGTAAGCTATTGGGCGGAAAATTAAAAGGGCAAAAAATACTCAAACAAATGTGGACAATTTTCAACTTATTTCATTTATATGTAATCTACGTTACTTAAGCCTTCCATCCATACCAAATTTCCAATATTCAGAATCATGACATAATTCCTGTAAGGGTGCACTTTGACAAAGTTTTTTCTTCTTTAAGATCTTAGTAGCTATGAATAGTCTTCATATGCTCCTTAAATTCTTTCCAGTTCATTCAGTGTCCCCTTTTAGACAATTCATAGGTTTGGGAGGTGGTAATTGAAACGCGCCATTAATTTTCGTTGTTTTCTTGCTTCGCGATTATTTTCACACACGATTTCCTATGCGGCAATCACTATTTATTTGAAGCTGTAGGAAGAAGCGCGCCACGCAGCAACAGCTTGTATTTACGGCTGGGGGCAAAACAAAATGCGGCGATTTAAATACTCAATCACACACGCTGAACGCAACTAAAAGTCTCTATTTTGTTACTAGTTGGGTCTTAACGATTCCTTCTTGGTTCGTCCTTGTCTTGGATCCTTTCTCTAACTAATAGCCACTTTCTGTACACCATGTTCGGCCTCAAGGAGGGACTAGGACACGACAAAGGAGGACACAAGAGGAGACGTGTTACTGTGGATTTACGGCATGTTGTTGACAAGACACTCATTACTACGCAGCTCAGATCAATTATACTAACGTGTATACAGGGTGATCAGATCCAGTAACAAACCCTAGTAGAACTAAAAAGAAAATCTATATACAACGGCTTTCTATCAGCTGCCTTGCATGGTGGGCTAGTTGCCTAAAGACTAGGCCCACCCCAAAAACTGTGATTGGTGTCAGAAAGGGCATGCGGTCAATTAGTTTTTTTGCTCCACTAAATCCTCCAGGTGGCAGCAATTGTGTGAGTGTGAGTTTGAGGTAAATCTTATCCGCTTTCTCACTATTCTAACTGCACTTCAGGTACAATGCAAGTCTAAAGCCTACTGTTCTTACCTATTATGTAATCCTAGCCCAGCATTGACATCCTCTCTCCACCATAGCCTTTCGGGGTTCTTCCCCAACCAGACAACATTGCCTCTTTTGTCAAACCTTTGGCTTTTCTATGATGTGCTGCAAGTTTGGTGACACCCTGTATATTAATTTAATACACAGGCTTCTATAAAGCATCATTTCTAACAAGATTACAGCACTATTGCCTATTATTATACAGGGCTACAATTGCACAACCCTTGCAAAAATAGGGCTAAATATAAGGGCAAAAAAAACAAGAATATAGGGATAATATAGGGAACACACGAAAATATAGGAAACTATAGAATTTTTGTATGTTATTTTACTTGGATGATGCGGGGCCTTTCCGTGTATCCAGCAGCATTTTCAATTCATTAGAAAGATATTTACCAACAATTTTAAGGCCAGTCTCTGGCTGTATTGACTTAATTACATGTAGATAATATCCCCATGTTGTAGGTAATTAAAGAGGGTGAAATGCTTTCTGGATGTGGACCCATCCATTTGAATTTTTGTTTTGAGGAATCCATGTTTTCCTGCAGAGTGTAATAATTACTTCATGTTATGACTCTAATAAGTCATTCATGAAAGTTTTGAACCTTATTTTGCCATTGGACCCAATCACCATAGGTCAAATTGGTGGTGGTTTGTGGAAAAAAATTGCAATAAGTTTCTCTGAAAGTTTTAAACTATTCATTTTGAGATAATAGTGGAAACCTCACACTTTACAGTGGAAATTGTACATGTGCCTCACCTAAGCTATCTTATGGCAACCCAAACGTTTGTGTATTTTAGAAGTGGTAATAGCATCTGCTAGTGTCCTCTACCTTATCAATCACCTTTAATGTACAACTATGTCAATATCAGCACTTGACTCCATTGTACACCAATGTATCATTTTAACCAGGAAGTTGCATTTGACAGTTTCCTTCTCAAAACATGGTCAAAGTCACATGGGTCTTAAAGGTCATCTGTGTACACCATTAGCCAGTGGGTTCTTGGGCAAATTTGGTGGCATTTTATAGATTTTGAAAAAAAATAAAAATGTGTCATTAAAGGTTCAATACAATACTGTATGAATCTTGAGCCAGTGGGTTCTTTGAGCATGATTGAAAATAATACCTCATTTGCTAAGGAACTTGCATTGTGACATAAAAATAGGGTCAAAGCTCACATCAGGGCTCATCAGAGGTCATCTGGTGTCAACACAACCTGAATTGAATTTTGGCTGGTTTATTTTTTTTTAGGAAGTTTTATGTTCTAGCACCTTAATTGCACCAGAAATGACATATAACCCTCGTCTTAACCAAGTCTTTTTTGTGAACAAACACAGTTTACCGGGAGGGGGTGGTTCCACCCCACCTCGAGAATTTTTTATTGCCCCGTGCCTGATTTTGATACTATTGGATAGCTCTGGTCCCCTCTTGCATTGATACCAAACATTACCAACATACCTACCTAGTATGGCATCACAATGACATCATCAGTGCAGATCCGACCAAAATTGGCATTTTCCATAATAGGCGAAAATCATTTTTAGCTAAACAACTATGAAAATAAATCGGATTTTTCATGGGGTTTTCAGCTCTAATAAATGATGGCCAATTGGCTAGTTTACATAAACAAAGAGTTTTATAGCCTTACTGTGCATAATAGTTCAAAATCCACCATAAATATCCCCTGTGGCAACCACCCCCCCCCCCCTTACCCTTCGCCTTTGACGGCATACCCTAACCCCGGTGAAGGTGCTACCTTCAAATTTTTCGCTAAAATGACTGGAAAGGATGAGAGAACGATTACCTAGAAGCTTTTTACGATTTTTGTTAGCGTTTTTTAGCACACGAGCAAAGTTCGGTGGGGGGGGGGTACTTGAATGACGTCAAAACTGTGAGGCGCCAGACAGGTTATGTTGGTACTTAGTTGTATCAATGGAAAGAGGAGGACCATAGCTATCCACTGGTATCAAAATCATAAGCATAGGGTGCTTTATAAAAAATTCTTGAGGGACCACCCCCCCCCCCCCTTGGTAAACCGTGTTTACAAAAAAGGCCTTGGTAAGACGAGGGATAAGAGTGGAAAACACAAATACAATTTCACAGATGTGACCTTGACATTTGCTTTGATCCTGCAGATCTGCATCTCATACCCAATGTAGCCAATCTGGTCCTTTGGTGCAAGAGTTGTAATTCCCTCAAAAAAATCTTGAAAAAGGCCAAGATCTTCCGGGGCTTGTGCCTGAGCCCCCAAAAAAAACTCTTGAAAAAAAGATACATATTGTAAGCATAATTCCTTAGAATGGGTATTTTTTTACCAATATGACCCTTATGAATGGGTAAGGGTTCAAGTCAGCTGCACACTCTCAACCAAACCAAATCTGAGTATCCCCCTCCCATGGAGAACAGGCAAATTTTGACTTCAATTGTTGTTTAGGCCAATTTAAAACAACCCATTCTGACTCTGTACATAGCATCTATTTGTACAGAATATTAAAGCAGTGGTCTATGATTTCTGAAATAAATACAAGATTATGCCTCAAACAAAGTCATCAAAATTCAGAAGTCCAAAAATTGACAAAGGACTTGAAAGCTGACTCTTATACATGTACAACCATGCTAATTTAGTCAAAATACAGACAAAATAATCTCCACACACCAGTACAGTATAACTTGAAAGCTGACTCTTATACATGTACAACCATGCTAATTTAAGATGAGAGATACCCTTTTCAGTTTGTAGGCTTGTTTTAAAAGCTACTTGTAATGGAACATTAGACTCGAAAGGCAATATTTTTGATCAATTCTGTGAAAAACCAGGCAAAACATCAATCTTTAATTTATGTGGAGAAAAAAAATAAGGGGAAAATATAGGGATTTTGGAAGTTTATAGGGGTGTATAGGGAGAGGGTAAAAAATATAGGAAATATAGGAATTATAGGGCCTGTAGGCCCTGTTAGGCAAAAAAAAAAAATTTGTGTTGCCTCCGCGACCGACCCAAAATCCTGAAAATCTCGGGTCGGTATTTTTTTTTTTTTTTAAGTCTTGAGTTTGTCTATTTTACCTGTTTTCCGGTTGATAAATGTGTAATAAAACCAACCAAACGGAAATCACAAAGAGTAGCTCGAATTTAACTCCTTGCACGGGCAAAACACTCACTATTCTTGGAATGAAATTGTGTGGCAATATCAAATGTGCGAGAAACACGAAGGAAAATAAAATTGGCCTTAGTACGGCTGGCCGTATTTACCGCACCGGATAATATACTCAACGATATAGAGTACAATTCGACAAAACAAAAACACTGTAATATTCAATTTAAAACAAAATTTTGGGACGTGCAATGGTAACAAAACTTTTAGAAACAAATATAAACAAACCATTTTGAAAAAACACCAGTTGAAACAGTTTATTAAATGAGAAAACAATAAATTTCTCCTTCTCTGAAGCAGCGAAAAATATCAAATATTGCATCAATTAATTACACTTCACACGTGCTGTCGTTACACTGTCAGCACATGCTTGCAGCGCGTATGACATTGCTGATTTCATGGCCACGATCACGATGGAATCCTACGGTAGCTTCGCGTTGAGTGTTACAGCTTTGTGAAGGTTGTTAGTGGTTCAGCTGTGTTACAACTTCCGATTTAAATGGAGACTTTTGCGGTTTGTATGCGAGGCATAACAAGGATGTCAGCTTGCAACTATGCACCGTACAAATCGCCATCGGTCCGAATGGACCATGGCAGTCGGTCCTGCGCATCTGAGCCAATTAGTGTACTGCGGGACCTGGGATTTCGGCATGTTCATTTTCATGTAACTGAACCAGAGGATACGACACAGCAACACAACTTCAGTTACAATAAACATTTTCTAATAGATATTTGAATGCCCCTCTTACGTATTTAGCTGGATTTTACATGAATAGCAGTCACTTTCTGGAGAAATGAGTTTAAAAAAAAAAAAAAAGAAAACCCGACCGACCTTCCTGATTTTAAGCTGGGGAGGGCAACACAACAATTTTTTTTTTTGGCCTTATTATGCTGCCATCAGGAAATTGTCACAATTACTTTACTTCACTTATTCAGGCTGTCAGCTGGTCAAGTGCACAATCCTATTAGCTCTTAAATTGTAAACAGCTACCTGAAAATTGCTGTGTCAACAAGGCAAGCATGATAAAGTGCCTTGCCCAAGTTCACAACACATTGGCCATAGTAGGGCTTGAACCCACAACCGTCAGATCATGAGTCTGCTGTCCTATCCACTAGCCCACATGTGCCCTCATAGATGGTGGGTAAATTGAACTGGAAGAGGTGAATTTTGAAAGACTTTTGGTCTGTTATAAGGCTTTTGTTCTGTTACATGAGGCAAGAAATTATTTCTTGTTTCTGAAACTGAAAGCCAAGATCAATTTGTTCATCTATGTAGGCGGCCAAAGCGGTCAATTATCCCAGACGTTTAAAATTTGCTTGTTGACTGGTTTTACCAGCTTGGCGTGGTGTAGCTTTTCATCAAAAAATGGCCAAAATGTCTGAGTGGGATCAATAAGACAATTTTTTACATAGGATGAGCTTGAAAAACCTTGGTCACCAAAAATTCTGATTACAGCCACCTATCTCCTGGAGTAAGTATCTTGCCCATGGACACCTTGGTCACAGCTGAGCTTGAACAGGGGTTCATCAAAAGTTAATAAATGGCTGCATTATTTTAATCTCACCAGGATGCCCTACTGGCCCGATCACATCCAATAAGCAACAAATTGGGTGGCAAATTAGTCATTCCCAATAAACCAGTGTAACATAGTTGAATCCTTTCAAACATTTAATGACATGAAGTCACAATTATGCACCTTTTCACTCACCAAACTTAAACAAGCTGGGCAGAGTATGTGGTGCACAATGTGCTTGGAAGTGCCATCTTTAGATTTAGAAACAGCTACTTGTATTTTGTATACATCACAGATAAGACCAACCTTGGCTGCCCCAAATCATCAGGAATGGAGTCCACGAGATGCTGCAACTCCTTAAAGCTTGACATGTCTTGGAGTTGTCTGACACTCACTGCCTGGCAGAGCTTTCTCAATTAGATACCATTGCTGCATCTGTTATATGGAAAGTAGAGTTTTATGCATAATTATCACTCTATTCACATGGTAAGGTATTGTAACCCATTTTGCCACACCTGTAACCCCTTGTAGCACTGGAGCTAGCAGACATTTGTAACATCTCAAGTACAAAAGGTTTGTTTGAGTGATTAAAGAGGTAAGACATCCTTTACAGGAACCCCCTGAAACATGATTTCTTAGTGGCCGCAAGTGGTGCCTTAAGAGAGGTGACCAAGACAAAGATTGTACAGGGTCAAATGTTTAATTGATCCAATCGTGTTGAAAAGTATACCCTGTTATGTGTCTAACCATAAGGATTCAGAAAAGGTATAGTTGTAATATGTACAGCTAAAGTTTCAGAGTTACAGGCTAAAAACAGCAAAATCAATAAAAAGGGTCAATTTCAGTTGTACTGGGGTCAAATTTTAAAGTTGCTCCGATTTGGATAAAAAATGGTGTAAATTATTGGTTGAGCTCATAGGATTAAAATAAGGAATAGTTTGAGTGTCTCAAATCTTGCTTAAGAAAATAGGGGGGAAACAAGATCAAGCCCCATTGAATGCAATGGACATTGTCCTTCTGTGCCCCTTGATTTCAAATTTACCCCCCGTACTAATTTTACCCCCTTATTTTACAAAGTTCCCCAAAATTTCCCAGAGGTTGGACCCAAAACTTACGATTCAGCACCCTTCAAACTAATCGAAAAACATCTTCAAACATTCCCCAAACTTCTAGAATGGGATTCTGATTTATAACCCTACTAAGGTGTAACACACATCTATTTGGCATTAGCAGCTAGGTGTACACGCTATTTGGCATTAGCAGCTAGTGTACACAGCTAAGTTTGGCATTAGCAGCTAGGGATAACAGCAATTTGACATCAGGTAGGTTACCCAGCTATTTGGCATTAGCAGCTAGGTGTACACGCTATTTGGCATTAGCAGGTAGGTGGTCACAGCTATTTGGCATTAGTAGGTAGATGTACACAGCTAAATTTGGCATTAGCAGCTAGGTGTACACAGCTAAGTTTGGCATTAGCAGCTAGGTGTATGCAGCTATTTGGAGCAGCTAGGTGTACACAGCTATTTGGCATTCAGCTAGGTGTATACAGCTATTTGGCATTCAGCTAGGTGTATACAGCTATTTGGCATTCAGCTAGGTGTATACAGCTATTTGGCATTAGCAGGTAGGTGTACAACAGCTATTTGGCATTAGCAGCTAGGTGTAACAGCAATTTGATATTGTCAGGTAGATGTAAACAGCTATTTGGCATTAGCAGGTAGGTGTACACAGCTATTTGGCATTCAGCTAGGTGTATACAGCTATTTGGCATTCAGCTAGGTGTATACAGCTATTTGGCATTAGCAAGTAGGTGTACACAGCTATTTGGCATTAGCAGGTAGGTGTACACAGCTATTTGGCATTAGCAGCTAGTGTAACAGCAATTTGACATTGTCAGGTGTAGATGTAAACAGCTATTTGGCATTAGCAGGTAGGTGTACACATCTATTTGGCATTAGCAGCTAGGTGTAACAGCAATTTGACATTGTCAATGTCAGGTAGGTGTATACAGCTATTTGGCATTAGCAGCTAGGTGTACACGCTATTTGGCATTAGCAGGTAGGTGTACACAGCTATTTGGCATTAGCAAGTAGGTGTGTACAGTTATTTGGCAATACAGTTTCTCGTGCTAGCATCTTTTGTTGTTATCTATTGTTTTCCTGTGTGTTATCTACTGCGATTCGGGTTCGAGAAGGCTACTGGGTTATTATTTTAATAACATGCACACTCGAAGTCGGGGTCACAACTGACCACGCGGGTCCCCGGTAACGGTTCTAGAATACAATGTCTTGACAATTATAAACAGTGGCGCGATCTGTATATACTGATGGCAAACTTAAGATACAAATTCTATGGTGTCAAACGATGCAACGTATGTATGCAGAAATATAGAGCGGTATGCTACCTGTAAATGAACTTTAAAAATTGATTGCTCTTTACATCAAACATTTTTGCATAAATAGACATGACACATATATATGTAATTCAGATATTTGATTTTCATACTGTCATTTTAAAATTTACATGCAGAACTACAATTCCTTTAGGGTAATTGCAAGAAGACAAAAATGAAAACAAACAACAAAAACCTACCCCATGAACATTTTAAGATGATCTGACCAAACACTGGTTGAATATACATGTAGAGGGTCCCCTCCCCCCCCCCCAAAAAAAAGGTACTAAGTCAGCTTTAACCTCTTTAGATCAAAATTGAAGAAGCTCCCCATCCTACGCCGTCATTTCCATTTGAAATCAAATACTGCTTCCACAAATGTTGACATCACCCAATACACATAAAGATACGTACATAATTTAGAAATATACTATAACAGCGATGGTCATCAGTTCAAGATTTGTTAATTTTGTTTTCTTCATATCTTCAACCCTGTTCAAATACACTCAAATGCCTAAAATACATGCACATACATGGTCTTTATTCTGTATAGGCTTGGTTGATTTCTTTCATTCACATCCTACTCCAAGGATAAACCAAAACACTCCCCATATATTTGCTTCGTATTTAGCAAAGCACTGATCAATCAACCGATTAGCAAGTGAGCTTTAACGGTTAATGGCCAGAGCAATCATACAATCCATTTGGAGTTTGGTTAACTCTCGTCAATAGACGGTGACAAGGACAAAGTGTTTTTAAATATGTTAAATTTAAATTGCGACAAATTATTTCGTTATCAATCCAATATCAAGTTTTTAAATGTTATTTATATATCATACTCTAAGTGTATAATACTCTAAGTGTGTAATCAATTTGCTATGATGGCGTTTGTGAAAATAACAGGCTTTCGCGCTTGACTTGGTTAACTTCGCTCTCGCGGCCTTCGGCCGTTCGAGCTATGTTAACCAAGTCAAGCGCTCAAGCCTATTATTTTAACGAATGCCATCTAGCTCATTGATTATCTATATCTTAGCAGTAGGTGTGCACAGTATTTGGCATAAGCAGGTAGGTGTATACAGTATTATGCACTTGTCAAGTTCAATCCCGGCCCTGGGGGTCCCGGGACATAGCGGGGTATATGCCGGGACATAGCCGGGCATGTACAAAAGTATTGCCCCGAAAGCCGGGATGTTAGCCGGGACTTGGCAGGAATTTACGTTAGCTTGTCCCCGCCCTGCCGGGACAATCATTGATGATAGCTGGGACTTAAGCCGGGAGGTACAAAAATTTTCCCGGCTCTGCCGGGACATAAACGGGGACTTTAACGCATGTGTCCCACACCATATAAAACCAGGCTATCAGTGAGCAGTATCGCCGTCAAATCTGTAGTATATCACTATTTTATATAGATACCATTGCAGTCCGATCTCTTTCATGTCGTGAAAGGCAAGCTATACAAGTAGCACACACGTACGTCGTCGCACGGTCGAGATATCAACTAATCCGAGGATCGATATTTTCAACGTAAAATTGCCAGAAAAACAAAAATCAACAGGAAAATGTTGAAAAAAATTAATATCAACTGAATCACAAGAATAACTAGAAGTTTGTCTGATTCATTTAATTCATAAATCACCATAGGTAGTGAAAGCTATTTTATATAGCTAGACCTGTTGTCGCATAGCCGCAACCGAGCCGGGATTGTACAGAGTTTTAAGCAGTCCCGCCCCCATTGGCCGAGAATATACGGGGATTGTCACACCGAAGCCTGGCTAGTAGGGGCCGGGACATAGCGGGGGATGTACGAAAATGTAGCCCGGCTACCCGGGATTTCGTGCTACTTTAGCGGGGACAAAGGCGGGGGTGTCACGACAGCAAAATGTACATTCCCGGCTAAGTCCCAGCTAGTCCTGGGACCCCCAGGGCCGGATTGAAATTGACAAGTGCATTAGCAGTTGAGGTGTATGTGTAATAGCAGTTGATGTGTATGCAGTTTAGGAGTGTGGCATAATAGTTAATAGGTATATGCAGCATTTCACAGATTGGCATTCGCAGTTAGGTGTACTGATTCAGTACTTTGGCATTAGTATTTAGGTGTACCTAAACTGCTATTTAACAAACTTCTGATTTGACTGTTTATTACATACCTAAAATACAGGAATTACCCTTACCTTTGTTTTTTACCAGTGTGACTTTTCCCAATTCTTGCACAATAAATCAACCACCTTGCCAGGATATCTACCACACAAACTCAAGTACGCTGCCATGGCAACCAAAACCCACAAGTCTTCCTGATCCAAGTCAGCCATGTTGCATGTATTGGTAATGAAGTCAAGGAACTGCTCACTATTAGGTGGCAAGTAGCTGAGTTTGGCAAATGACTGAAGAATGTAGACTAGATCGATGAGTGTATACTGTTGGTTTGGGTGTATGACAGAGTTTGTGATGGCATCGAGCAGGGAAGAATGAAGATGGGCAAACTTTGCATAGACTCTGCATAGGTGTGCCAGTTGATTTGTACTCCATAGATGTATGCTGGAGACAACCAAACTCTCACTGGCAACGTGACCAACCATATCACAAAACTCTTCATCATAATAGTACAGCCGAGTCAGAGCAATCATTACACTAACCAAATCATTGGGTTTAACATCACGGATGTTTTCTTTCATGTAGGCTACTGCAACTTCACAACACAATTCTGTACGCCCTTGTATCCCTACTAAAGCATAAAGACTTTGTATCATGTCAAAGGGAGTTGTATCTGGTCTGACACTCATAACCGCATACAATCTATTAACAAGCTTTCTCTGCTGTTCGGTAGGTAGCTTCCTCCCAACAGCCTTCATTAACATAGCTACATCCATCACATAGGTGGCATCACCTAGAACATCAAAACCCTTAATGCAATGCCATCCAGCAATGCTGTCACCAATGGAGTTGAAGATGACATCTGATCCAATAGATATGCAAAATATGACAGATCTTTACATTGAAAGTTATTAAGTCTGTGCTTTGACTGTTCAAGTAAGGTCTGGACCAAGGTACTACTCTCAGGAACGTGAAGCTTCTGAAGGGCTTCCAAGCTGGAAATGAATGACGTGTTGTCCATGTGTGGTGAATCTCTCAAAACTTGACCACATAGCTTCCTGAACCCTTGCAATCGTACTACCTCCTTTGCAGCAACTTTTACTGGCAAATTATTAGCAATCAGCTGCTCTTGTTTGTGCTGTGTATAGATCTGACTGATACACCACAATGCCCTTGCTGAGTGAACCTCGTTAAACTTGCCTTCCCATTGTTCATAGATATCAAGGACTCCTTGTACTGAGTCTGCTTCATAGATTTGATCCAGCAAATCCAAGAGAGCTCTATCCACTTCCACTGGTAGTGTTTCCTGCTCTGACTTAGAAGTTACCTGACTGGGTTTGGGGACTGCCGTACGGGGCATTTGCCATGGCATCCCTGACATGTGCCTTAATGTGAGATGTTGATGACAGACTCCTTTTTGGAATGATCCAAATATGGCCGTCTTCTGAGGGATGGATATATTTGAGTCCTTTGACCTCCAATTTGGGTTGACAGGATATGTACATGAGACAACTTTACCAGATGCCAAAGTGGTACTTTGCCTGCCACTTAAATTCACAAACTGTCTTGCAAGTTTCATTTGAGGACTGGATATTTATGTTGTTTAATGTAATGACAAACTCGCTGCATCTTTAACTGTGCTTGCCGTGCTGACAACTGATGTCTCTTGCAGAATGGAAAGCAGGGTTGACTACATCATAAACCTTAAAAGTAGAGAAAAGAAAATCAATATTAAGTTCACTACATATTTCATGTAAGATTTTACATATCATCGGTGTTATTACATAGTGACATGTCAATTTGGATAATTTTATGATCTTTGACCAAGTGGTTCTAAATACCGTTTTCTTTAAGTTTACCAAGTTCTACTGATTTGGTGTATGGTGGAGAAAACTGAAATTTGGGTATTAGATACTAACGTACACACTATCCATCAATATTGTAATACATGTACAAAAATAATGCACACTTCATGTTTGGTATTTTTACATAGTGATGTAAATTGTGTATGACACTTTATTATATGGAAAATTTAAAAAGTGGTATACATTTATTGTAGAGTGTATACAACACTTTGTGATATAGCAAAATGCCATAACATCTGATCTAAAAAACTAAAATTTTGGATTTTGCAGAGTTTGTATTGTCTTGGGGCCATATTTTCAGGCTGTTTTCTGCTCTGGTCTTAGCTTTAAGAACTTCTTTCCTTATTTCAATATAGTCCTTAGTTATCCAAGGTGGTGGGTTACAAGGAATTTTAGTGTTCTTAAATGGAGCATGACGATTACAAATAGGATTAAACATACTAAGGAATGATTCCCAAGCTGTATTTTTGGATCACTCAAGAATTTAACTTCACATCGCAAGTAACCGTTGATCAAGATCAGCAAGGAATGCAGATTGGGAAAGGAAAGCCGACTTTGACTGAATTTTGAGATATTTGATGTTCAAAAAGCTGTGCATCAAATTGACTCTCAGCAGTTTTTCTCGAGTGTCAGAATGAAAAATCAAGGGTCGGGTCCCTGAAATCCCTGTTTCTAGTCCTAGTTAAGTTGTTCAAACCATAAATGGAACCCATTTATGGTTAGAACTTAGAAGCCTTAAGTAGCCTAAAATGGGCGGCCGAGTGTATTACACAATCACAACATCATTTGCATGACAGTACTGAAAATTATGACTGAATTTGCCAGCTAAAGACAAAATAATGCTCGCTCTTGTTACTATTACAGTTCTACAACTTACATATTGGCTGCTTGGACATTAATTCATTTCATATCTTGGTTGATACCGGTGAAAATTGTCACATTTTGAACAGTTAAAACAACACTTCAAGTGACAGTTCATAATGGCATTGTTTCTATATTTCTCTTTGCCGAGTCACCATCAGAGGCCTGGTTTCCCCTTCACATTTTCTTTCTTCGACTTACAATTGGGACGATTCCATTTGTGCCAAAAGGGTTGAGCACAGCTTCGTAATATTTGAAATGTCTGGAGTCAGGTTCAGGTTTCCTTTGAGGGCCTTGCTACTGGTATCCTGGTAACCAGTACTACCTGTCCCAGGGCCGAGTTGTCGGCGGCTTTCCTCTAATAAATCCCGTCTCCACCATCATGGTGTCTGATGAGGAGGGTAGCTGGTTGGTTCCCTGGTAGCATTGTTTCGAATGGGAACATGAAAAAGAAGAATTCTACCTACAAGGGAGTCAGCTCTGGAGAGCCTAATGGCGGGCCATCAAGCACATGCTGACCTTGCATGTGGGAACGTGCGTTGCCCAAAGGATAGGCCCACTGCCGAAAATGTGGTTGACCGTCAGGTAGGGCATCCGGTCAATTATCTTTTGCTCCAATAAATCCTCACACAGCAAAATTGCTGAGTGAGGTGTCTCCGGACACCCTCGTTAAACGGAGGACCAACAAACCGGATTTAAAAAACTTTGGTATAACGCAAAACTAAACTGGAGGAAACTTAGTTCTACTGCTAAAATAATCTATTTATGCCGTATTCAATTGCCAAACGATCTATGTATACACGTCTATGACATGAGGGCGACATTGCACGTTTACCTTGTCGCATTATTTCCCCTGTGCGCCACATAGTTCAGCCCATCAGACTGCATTGAGGTCTGAAAAGCATCTGTCACGTCACGTTTTCCCATGTCACAACAAACCATGAAGCAGGACATTCACAAGGCAAGTTTTTAGAATTTGTAAAATGTACACAACAGGATCGACTACAAAAGATTCCGAACAAGCAGCATACACCCAAGAACCTATCCCAGGTATGCTTATAGTAAGAATACCAACCATTTTCCAAAAATCCAAACAAAAAACAAAGCGTCGCACAAAAGTTGAACGCGTTGCCGCCCGTTCTGTGAAGCTTAGGGTCTCAATCTGTAGATAGCACGCGAACCATGCCATATGCAATCTACAGATTAAGTTTCTCCATCAATGGGAAACAACTTAACAAGCATTTGCTCATAACACAAACTGCAAGATCGGGATCAACTCAAATTTTGTGAATAAGCTTTTCTCAAGGATATCTAGTGAACCATGAATAAAACAGAAGATGCTGGAATCACGAAATGCACCTTTAAGATGTTTGCCATGTAGATATTAATAAACAATTATTTTATTATTTCCATACTCCTTTTCTCTGCGTCAAGACTACACCAGCATTCCCACCAGACAGAACCAGGACAATGATTAAAGCGGGACGTAAAGCAGTTCCGATAATCGTAACTCGAGGTATCTACATACACATTATATGGCTGATGTTAACATTGGACTGGACCTCTAGTTACAACCAAACGCTCTTCAGACGAGGGTGAAAATAACAAATCTTGTGTACTCATGGTACAAGCACTCAAATACACAGTGATGGTGACTTTCCCAGACACTTGTCACAACTGAGATAGCTACTTACATGATCTTGAGAAAAGCCGTCAAGTATTGCACACATTTGTTTACCTGATTCCTGAGGATTATGTGACAAAATTCATTTTAATTTTCAAGTTCCAGTTTCTCCGTCCAAACTTCCTTGGATTTTATTTTGGTGGCGTAAAACCAGCATCCAATAGGTCAGCACTGAGGTCAGTTGAACCAGGGATCCCAAATAAATTGGGAAAGGCTGTCGAACAAGAGAGTAGAGGCATACTGTATGAAATCAGTAGCTAATCGATCGCGGTCGTATGTGGTGCTGTGTTGTTCACACTATGTCAATACATCATACTGCATGAATTAGGACTCGCATCGAAATGACCTCGGTACGGCGCTATCACTACAAATCGTCTATGGGCATTTGTACACAATTTCACCCGCCTGAGTATGTTTACAAAATTCAGTTGCACGTGTATGATTTTCACCTGTGGTCATGTCACTTGGTCATCCGTTTTGGACTTAGTCTGTGGAAGTGAAATTATCGTCCTCTGAAAAGTGCATCAAATTTGCTCTTTTTAAGTTAATATTTCTTCCTGAAAACTACTTAAAACATTTAAGGGTTGTCTACCGATGTCTTACAGCCCAAAAGTAAGTAACTTTGCTAAACATGGACTTGTTCTAGAATCATTAAAGGTCCATGGCCCGATCGCTAATATCCTCGTCCCCAGGGACCCCAGATTTTACAAGAAGTGGTCAAAATTTTGGTATCAGGAGAAAGCTACTATTTTTCTCATTTACCCTGTGAAATTTTAGGGCTGAAGATGTTTGGTTTGGAAGTTACAAAGAAAATGTGCCCCATTTTGGTCGACCAATATTAATCTTACACAGTACTCTATGGGGCTTACAAAATCACGTTTTTAGCCCTCGCATCAAAACGGGTTGAAATGTCAGCGCAAAACTTTACAGATGGGGTTTTGGGGTGAAGTCCATTCTATCAAAATGAAAACTTCATATATACTTAAATCGGGCCATCCCCCTTTAAGTTCAGCAAAATTGTTTCTACATTGGTCCGGAGTTGATTTCGGCGTGACTTGAGGGCCAGTAAAAGATGTCATGTTAATATAAGATAAGGCCATTTGAGTCATGCTTAGCAGGATGAATTTAGTTTTCTGCCACCACATCCTATGATCCTTCAACATACAGTTTATTCCATTGAGGCTGACAAATTCAAAGGGTGGTGGCACAATACAAAATTCTTTCCAATACGCTTATTCTGCGAGTTACACGCAGCTACTGAGCTATGAACGATTAAAAAAAATACAAATTTATCAACAAAATTCAAAATGTTGGTCAGAAAGAAGATAAAATTTGTACTAGTAGGAGAGGTTGCTTACCTAACTATTGATCGAGAAACTCAATCTGTAGATTGCATATGCTTCGCATTCTATCTACAGTTTGAGACTTTAAGCTTCACAGAACGGGCGGTAACACGTTCAACTTTTGTGCAACGCTTTTATTGTTTGGATTTTTGGAAAATGGTTGGTATCCTTACTATAAGCATACCTGGGCTAGGTTCTTGAAAGTATGCTGCTTGTTCTGAATCTTCTTTTGTAGTCGATCCTGTTGTGTACAATTTGCAAATTCTAAGAACTTGTCTTGTGAATGTCCTCCATCATGGTTTGTTGTGACATGGGAAAACATGATGTGACAGATGCTTTTCAGACCTCAATGCAGTCTGATGGACTGAACTATGTGGCGCACAGGGGAAATAATGCGACAAGATAAACGTG
>JAMKCH010025891.1:0-40015 GCA_023653785.1 Ophioderma brevispina
AATAGATGTCGCTATCTCTTAACTATTTGGGGGGGGGGTTTTTCTACCACGCCCATACGACTCCAGGAGATCCTAGCACGACGAACGATACAAACGCACACTAGAATACTAGCCTCACTGCAACACATGGGGGGGGGGGGGGGGTTGGACCCGACGCTCGGGGCTGGCTTGTGGAATTGAGATTTCCAAAAGCTAATCTTGTGGAATTGTTACTGCATTTCTATGGCATCTCTTCTGTCTCAGTGGCATTACAATCACTCTTCAAACCTTCTTTCAATAGATCTTAGTACTATCATGATAATTTAGGAAAAAGATTATGTAATGTTAAATCCGTCGATGTATATGGATTAACCTCTCTGCAAACAGTGACATTTACAATAACGGTCATTTAAGATTTAAATATTCGTGACCAGGCTAGCCTTTAGTCAGTCGGTGTGTAACAGTTCGATATCGTAGAGCGCCCTCCTACGGTCTTTGAAACAGACTAGCACCCGGAAGTTGATGCAGTTTTGAATTCGCTGTTTGCTGTTAGGTTGGCATGTCCTACCCCCCCCCCCCCCCACACACACACCACACACACAACAACTATCCCGACGTATTGACAGGACCTGGCTCGTGTGGAACCGGAGACCATATCCCTAACAGACCTGTTAGGTATATCATATGGGGGCCTCAGTGGTGGAACCACGTACAGTTTGATCAAATTCCTTTCCTTACCTGATTTGTCATAGTTGATTGCATGTTTTCGTGAAGTTTACGTATAGAATTCGGTTTTATGGGTGTGACTTTTTGCAGCAAACCGTTTCGCAACAGTTATGACAGAAAAAATGACCGTATATTTATCGGCAGCCTTTAACACCATTGAATCTATATACATTGTTTCTGTGTATTTATAAATAGAGTGCTAATTTTTGCCGTATTGCCGTAGGCCTACGTGGTTGTTACGCAGGAATGCCAAATAAATCCGACCTTCGGTCCACCCTGGGTCTCTTAAATTGAATATAACAACTGACATCTTAAATAAGGCCAACATCCTCTGATAAGCTTTGTCGTAAAATAGCCACTGACCTCTATCAGTGAGGTCGAGTACAATTGCACTATCCCAGCGCCATTTATTACGGTAGGGCAAAACATTGGGACGTCAATGCGAAGTCAAATACAACTGTGTATTACGCTGTGATATTCCCTTGTATTGAAAGCAACTCTTTTATATTTGATTAATATTGGTGTGCGCTATAATCATCGCTATATTATGCCACCCCCCAGTCATGTTCCTTGGCCCCCCTCCCCTCTAGCCCTCCTTTCCCCTCCCCACACTCTCCTTCCTCATTCGCTCCCCCACCCCTTCTTTACCCCCTTCACACCCTTTCTCTTCCCTCACCCTTCTCTCCTCCCCTCCTTCCTCCACCCTATCTAATCCCATCTTCCCCACTCCTTCTTATTCTTAATTATTTTATTAATAATAATAAAGGCCAACTTGGGATATATATTCGGTCATCATTCTTTCCTTCATTCAATTCATTTCTTCATTCATTCACTACTTTATTTCTATATTTAAAAATAACGGCATTTTATCTTTCATGTAACATGCTCTGCTATTATTTTACTGCATTTAGTTATTTATTATTTCAACATTTCCTCAGTTTGTTTTATTATTTCCTTTCTGAAATTTCTCCTGATTTGTTCTTAAGTATCTGTTTCGAAATAACAAAATCCTTGTGTGAAAAAAAACCCTCTTTATTTTCCCTTATTTTGGAGTATGTTCACTAACTTTCAAGTTGACGGCTAAAATGTCAGTGAAGTTGTGCAAGGAACGACAACCTTGTTGCCCTTCATGAAAAAGAGCTCATCACCATTTTTCAGTAAGCTAGGTGGTCAAATTGTGACGTCATTATTTACTCGGCTATAAACAAATTGCCGCGCCGGTTATTTATTTCACTCTACAACGAGAAAACTTTAACCATTTTTCCATGATTAACACTTGCCACCCGGGCCGGGATCGACTGGCGCATTCATATGTTTCGTTACAGCCCCCTAAAAAACATCAGTCAACCATCGTTTTCAACCATCAAACAATCATTCAAACCATTCAACAACAATCAACCAACAATCATTCAAACAAATCAATTCGACAGTGCAGTGTCCCGCTCGTACATGTTACGTCACCTACGACGACTACGTGAGTACGAGGTCGACGTTTGAAGTCTGCTGTACGAGCTCCGGAACATTTGAATTTCGGCGCTAACGAGCATTTGAATTCTGCGCTAAGAGCATTTGAATTATGCTTAACGAGCGACGAGCATTTTACTTCTGCTCAAATAAACGGCTCCAAGCATTTTGAATTTCTTCGCTACGAGCATTTGAATTCTGCTACAAGCATTTGAATTATGCTATAAGAGCCTACGGCATTTGAAGTCTGCGCTCAACCTTTGAATTCTGCGCTACGAGCATTTTTGAATTCTGCGCCATCCGAGCAATTGAATTCTGCGCTACGAGCAGTTGAAAATTCTGCTATAACGAGCTACGAGCATTTGAATTCCTGCTATACAAGCTACGGGCATTTGAATTCTGCGCTACGAGCCATTTGAATTCTTGCTTACGACGGCCTTTTCGAGGACGACCTTGCACGGTTTGACCTTTGAATTATGACCCTGATAGTCCCTCATATTATAGAAAACGAAGTCAAGCGACAAGTGCATATCACATCCGTAATGCGAATAGTGGACGAGCTGCCTGTCATTAGCATTAGCGATAATGCGAATATCCACTTCGATAAAGAAAATACCACAGGCTCATGAGCTTAGACTGTTAAATATCACTTTTTCTCTCTTGTACGCTTGGTTTGTCTACAACAAGGTGTTCTTTGGAAGATTTTGGTGCACCTCCTGAGACAAGAATCATAATTCAGAAGGGAAAGAATTTTGTATTGTGCCACCACCCCCTATGAATTCGGCAGAATGACCACATGCCAGCAGGCGAAGGGCAGGCTTCAAAATCTTAACTCACAACAGTTTTGACCGTACACTCATATCTTAACTTGATCCTATGGGAAAATCACAAAATTTGTGTTTTGGACTATAGAATCCCAAAGACAATTGGAAACAAGACCATATGTCTAATAATCTTTGATACTTATGATAACTAGATGTTATGGAATAAAAGCGCATTTTTGTAAATTTGACACCTCCGTTTGTCAAAATAAGCCTATAAACACATTTTTGTACAGCAAGGCAGGACACTGCCCGGTCACAAATTTTTTTAAACTAATCTGGCAACATACATTTGTCGATAACTCGGCCAATTTTTGCACGACATACAATGAGTGGACCCCTCATTTTTAGTTAAATAATTTACTTTTCACGAAACAATTTTAGTTAGAAATTTCCAACTCAAAATTTTCCTTGGTTAACCTATCAGGGATTGGGTGATATCATAAAAAGACCATATTGGCATTTTCTTCATTTCTTTATTTTTTCTCATAAGTGCTTAAACTTTGAACTTGTTTTAATTTTTTATTTGATAAAAATTGTACATTCGGGTTCAAAAAGTTATGAAGGAAAAACTGTCAATGAAAATGCAGTCTCACTTGATCCAAGAAAATCTGGTGTTTATCATAATACATGCAGCATCCTATTTATGTATTGATTGTTTTCAAGCGTGATATTTAAGTGGCATTTCGTGATCCACAACCTCGTCCCCCTGACTTACCTAAAAAAGTTTGAGATTTTTTATATCACCTGAACCGTTAGCCTTAGTAATCTTACATGCAAATTCCGGTCGTGTCTGTAAGCAATTCGCAATTTTTGTATTTTTCTGTCGTAAACGGACAGAAATTACAAGCACTGCACAGTGGCCTATGGGGACCGTGGGAAAGAAGAGCTTTAAAGTTCACATCTCATCCCAACTTTGTAGCCTTGTCAGAAATTGACTGCATTTTTCAGAAAACATTGGTGAATCACTATTAATAACAATAACTTAAACTCCTCAAAAAGTTATGGAAATTTTTTCAGACATGTATTTCTTCTTTAATTGAAATGTTATTACACTCAATTGCATATCTGGAAAAGCCTCAGTTTATTCTCTGTACAATGACCAAATGATGATGTATTTGATTACTTTAATTATGGTTTGAGTGACATTCCTTGTAATACTGGTAGGTTTTAAAGTGCAAAGGGCCATTTTCAGTACCTGTACTCAATTTAATGTGGCTTAAATTAAGAGGATGGTTAAACGATGTGCCCCAATTGTGAGTTTTGCTGATGGCAAGCTACTGAAGTTTTTTTAACCCTTTCATTCTCAAGTTACTCATTGACGATCCTTGACGATCATTATCATCTCGGAGTACCGCATATCGTCCCAGATGACATAAGAGATGACAACGGCCTTAGAATATTGTCCACGAAAATGACAGCATTGTTGCCTTCAATAAAAACAAGTCTTGTCTTCCCAGTTATCAGGGGTTCCTCCACCAAAAGCTGTCGATCTTCCGATCTTAACCACGTCGTCTCCTCCAAACTTTAACTCTACCATCCAACTTCCGAAGACAAATTCTGCATTCATCTGAAAACATTTCTGTCACCATGTTTAAATTCCACTACCGGTGTTGCCGACACCACCTTAACCGGGCCTGATGGTGAAGGGCTGTCATTGCTGGCTTCTTAGCAATTTACCATATGCTCTCAGATTGGTGTTGTGTCAATACTACCCCATAAACTGTGCCTGTAATTTTCTGGAAGACAACAATCTCCAATTCCGAAGAGAAAAGAGTAATAACCCTGTCTTTCTGGGGGTGTTGTCACCCGAGGACAACCGCTTCTGGGTCTCACCTTCCCTTTACCAGTTTGCACGGAATTTTATTTTTTTATTTTGATACAGCACTAGGGCTTACCCCAACATTGGCTGCAACTTGATTCTGGGATATGCCAGCTTCAATTTTCCCCATGGCACAAGCCTTTTGTACATCCGATACTCGTGGCATGATGAGATACTGAATGACCACTCTTTGACATTTTCCTATTCAGAGACCCACGTTCAAAGCAAACCTAATCCCCTTAAGCTGTGTAACCCTGTGTAACTCTTAAACTGAGGTATTGAAATTTGGCACTTTCTTTTTCAGACCTACCAGTATTCAAATGAGTGTCACTCAACCATTAAGAAATCAATTCTTATGATTTTGATGTCATTGTACAGAGGAATACCTGAGCTTTGCACTGATATGCAAAAGAATGTAATAACCTTTTCAATTAAATGAGAATACATGTCTGAAAAAAAGTTTCCAAACTTTTTTTGAGGGGTTTATTAATATGCCAAAAAAGTATGAAAAAACTTTTTGTCATATGCTTCTTAATTGATGGTAATATGAAGTTGCTGTGATATACTGAGATGTAGTAATCACTGATATACCACCTTAATCGTGGCACTTCCAGTACTCGGCCTCAGTATTCACTAAGTCTTAGTTCTGCAAGCCTCACCGTCACATTTTTTTCATTTTGGTCTTTCCTTAAGTGTATTCTGGAATTGGGAGTGCTAGCCTAGGGTAAATGCCCTGGCAATCGCTCCCTATTTCTCTTGCGGTGTTGTATCTCACATTTTAAGAAACCATTTTACACTATATGCACATGACAGCATACTTACGAATCTCCTACGTAAAGCCAATTATGGCTTCAGCATGAATTTTTGTATCCATTTTCTAGTCAAAATCCAAGGATAAAATTGCTTCATTCAGCAACTAAAATCCGTAGTGTATTAGGAAAAGTTTGCAGCTCACCCACCCAGATACTAACAGTACTGTGTGTGGCACTGGCACTGGGCAGTGACTACTAGTTATGCGAGCCAAACCGAGTCATTTACTGTGTCATGCTGAGTGTACCTTTTTACGTGTATTAGACTGCACTAGGTTAGGCTGAACCTGCATCACAGATTGGGAGGCCAGTATTTCCTACAGCGATATCTAGTGAACTCATGAATAAAACAGAAGGTGTTGGAATCACAAAATGTATCTTTAACTATAAATGTAACAGTTGGCATGCCATTTGTGCCAACATAACTTAGCCCAAAATAAAATTTGCCATCATTCCATTAATGCATGATTTAGTTGGCATTCCAGCATTGAGACAATATTGAAATGCCTTTTTGTAATTTCCATGCCAACAAGTTGCATTCCAGTATTTGGCATGCCATCCACATGCTTCCAAGTATCAGCTGTTGGTACTTATGCATGATTTCAGTGTCAACATTTAGAAATCTGCCATTCATGGAACAACAGTATATTCCAACATTGGTACAATTAGGGATTCAAACATGTTACAGAGTGGTTCACCACAAACCATCAACGATGCATCCATTCGTCTGCGTATTTTTAGCCTGCAAGGGTGGCTTTAGCCGCACGAGTGGGCTTAAAGACACTATCAGTGATTGGTAAAATATTTGAAATTTGCAGGAATAGCTTCAAAGTGAAGGATAAGTCTGTAGAATTCTCATAAGTTACCTTTTCCAGCTGAAATGGACAGAAACGGAAGAAAACGGCAGTGTTCCAAGATACGATTCTCATCCATTACGTGTTGTAGTAAGTGTCCGTTCGGACAATAATGACCTCAAAATCTCCGATGTCCTTATTAGGGTGTTATGGATTTCATTTGCAGGGTTTTTGCTATGTTAGGATACATGTACTTGTTACATACATGCAAAAATCTGATTTTTGATGATTTTTCGATTTGATGATTTAGCAAACACTGATAGTGTCTTTAAAATATGTGGACTTATAGGATGCTGAGTGGTCATCACAAATGAACAACATAATATGTTTGAATCCTATAACTTATTAATATATTGTATAGAAGAATATCATTATTTCATCACAATATTTCATACTGTCACGAAACTCCTGACGTCACAAACGTAAAACTATCTAATTACTCCCCGAGGTTTACCAGCGACTTATTTCTCAAGCCCCGCCAAGAACGGGATCGAACCCGGGACCATCGGTCTCAAGTCGAGTGGGCAGTGAATAGAGCTAAAGAGGAAATTCCCCGTTAGGTCGATTGACACTAACGAGATTATACCCGTGACATAAACACTCCTACAGGCACATCCCGGGGCCTTAAACGCCTGACTCCTTGATTACAAGGTACGTAAACTGACAGTCATTTCGATCATACCGCTGCCACCAATTGTCACGAACTCTAAGTCACAAAACCGTTAAAACTATCTAATTTACCTACACCGAGGTATACCAGCGACTTTTTCTCAGCCCAGCCAAGACCGGGATTCGAACCCGGGACCCCTCGGTCTCCAGTCGAGCGCGCAGTGAATAGGGCTAAAGAGGAATTCCTCATTGGGTCTATTGACACAACGTGCTGATAACCTTGTGACACACATGTTCTCCAGTTCTAAACATAAAGAAATCTTTCCTTGTAAATATTTTATTTAGAGCACAATCTAAAGCAAACGGTAGTTTGGGCATGCTTGGTGTTTGCATTTTGCACCTGGTGTCCTTTGCGCGTACTCAAAGTTCTAAAAGTGACGAACATTGCGTTGACTTAAAGGCACTATCAGTGATTTGCTAAATCATAAATCGAAAAAATCTTCAAAAAACAGATTTGTGCATTCTGTCCCCAAGTACGGGTACGCTAACATACTCTGCAAATTATAAGACAGAGCAACCTAATAAGCACAGAATCCCGTAGTTTAGCCAGTATATACTGTCGGTGCGGAATGGCAACTCGACAAAAGATGAGTGGGTAGTGTATGCGAACACACGTAAAGGTGGCGAGTCACCGAGAGCTAGAGGGGGTAAGTTGGAGTGTTGAAAGATCGAGTGGAACTTGGCGTAGGAAGAGGTAGAGAGGGGAGTGTCTCCAGAGAAGCTACTTTAGACTGAGCTGGCATTTTTCATCCTTGTCTGGCAATTCTTTCAGGTGGAAAAATAACTTATGAGAAATTATACAACTTAACCTTCGCTTTTTTTTAAGCTATTACTACTGCAAATTTCAATATTTTGACTCTTTCGTCACTGATAGTGTCTTTAAAGGCGGGTGTAAACGCACTTCCGTGCACACTGCACAGGCAGAACACGCTAATGGGCCATTCTTCAAAAATACCTTTTTGTAAAAATGAAGTAATGGTATTGCAAATTCTTTGTACCTTATCATGTTCAAACCACCCTTTCCAAATTTTTCCTGCCTGAGTATTTTTAACAATATGTTCAACTCAAAACACCCTCATTTGCATAAAGAACATGTTTTAATATTTTGGGATAAAAAAGTGAGATTATTTCAACCATTTTTGGTTGTTCTTTGTTTTGATCTTGAATAGCTATTAATTTTTGTTTAAAATACTGGCCTATGTTTGGCATGACTCAATTTTAAATATTCATGTTGAAAAATTACCATTATAAGGAATTTAGACAAGTAATTAAACAAAGAATCTTAATTGACTTTGTAATGTCCACACACGTGACCAAAAAGACAAAGAAGTTTTTATTACTAGAAAACCACTGTCCCAGTAATGTTCGTATTTCATGTACAAATCCAGTTTATATACCTTCCTTATACAAAATAAATGGTTTGGATCTTTCTATTCTTTTCAGAAGTTGTTGATGTGCTAATAAACTGTCACACACACTCGTGACCGGCACTCACCATATTAGTATTTGAAGGGCATAAATTTAGTGGTCATATTGAAGAAGATAGCAGTGTTAACATTTATATCAGTTAAAAATACAATATTGTCATTTAAACAAGAAAACAACAATTAATTTTTAATTTTAATACAGACTGGCTTAAACTTGATTCCATGTGTCTTTTTAAAAGTTTGGGTGCACGTTGCCAATTTAGCAGACTTTTCCTATTTCAACACAGGAAATCTGTATTACTAGGAGTAGAAAGAATTGTTCTTTGGCAAGTTATTAACGATGACATTATGTATGAAAGTTTTTGAAATAGTTGAGAATCTGGAAATACACACAATTTTATTACAACTTCGGTTTTGGTGCACATTAAAATGGTCACCATTTTGTGTTGTAACGTCAATGGAGATGTCACACACCTAACAACCAATCACCAATGTCACACACGTGACCGTACTAGTGATATACATGTGTTAATATGACCTACTTTTAATTCCAAACATTGGTTTGTAAGGACAAAGTACCAATGTCTTTCTGAAAATAATATAAGAATGTAAGTACTAAATAATCACAGATTTTCCAGATGAAGTTTGAAAATCTAAAACGCCCTTTTGTTTTTTTTTTTGGTCTGATGTCCACAAACGGACCGAACTTTCTTTGCCCCTCATGACGAAATTTAATCTGGCGAAGTGGAAACAACTTTTTCTTTGGTTAGGTTTGAACTACAGGTTACTTGTTATACCAAAAGTAATACCAGATTGGTTTATTGACGACAAAGCATTGGGTTGAAAATCAAAATTTTTACCGCTTCTTAGGTGTCACAAACTTGACCGAAGAATGGCTAATGGCCCTAATTTTGACATGTCAACTGTGGGTTGATAATGAATCAACAACGGACTCTCAAGAGATATACGGTGAGTTGTTGAATACTGGAGATGCCATTTCCTGCATCATATTATGGAATATTGCGTTGGCTCAATGATGGCTTTCCATACAGTAATGTTTGTATTCCGCCAACATTGGTCAGCATTGTCATGTTGGGATGTCCTTTCTGCATCAACATTTGGAAATATTATTTGGCCATTGTTGGCCCAATAGGAAATGCCACCCCCGTCCGCAGCAATTGGTATTCCACATAACTCAATGTTGGGTTGTTGGTACCCTCCCCCTCCCCCCCCCCCATCCCCCCCCCCCCCCCCCCCCCCCCGCCACCGCATCCCGCACCACGCCCCCCCCCCCGGCAAAAGAAAATAATGGATTTTTTTTGGGCGAAATCAGCGATTTGGGGCCAAAAATCCACAAAAAGTTATGCGTGCAAAAATCCACCATTTGGCCTAAAAATATTACTTTTTTTTTATTTTTTTTTTTTTTTTTTTTTTTTTTTCCCCCTAAAATTTCAGCAGCCCACCACCCCCATTTGCCCCCTCGAAAGAGGACTGGCGCCGCCACTGATTATTATACCCCAAAGTAATTGATTTATTCACGGTTTGATTACTTAAAAAAAAGTCAAAATATTTTCTCATAAACAGTTTGTTTTACATTTAAAGTAAAAAAGTACCAAATCATTCCATGTTTTACTTTTCCTTATACTAGAAACTGGTGCGTTCAAATGAAAGCCCCCATTTAAACATAACTTTACAATTTTTATTTCTGTACAAGTTACTTTCATTTCTTTATACAGACTTATTTGGGCTCTTATAATTCATAGCCCCATCTACCATGGTGGATGAGCTTAGAAAACCCACAGTCCCACTTCAGGGTCGGCCATGGAGACTTCGACCTCTTTCCGTCGACAAAGGAATTTCATAAATATGGCAGAAGGGACAACAAACTGAGAACCATCGCTGTCACAAGAGCTCACCTCAACCAAACTCAATGTACAGCATCTTACACGCCATGGTGCCCACTATCAGTGTGGCCACGACTTTTGAAATCACAATAAGTAATGAGTACATGCTGTGTTTGTCAGTAAGTTCTGTTATAGTATAAATTTAACATATTAAATAAGCATTTTGGTGTTAGTGTTTTAACGTGTTTTGCTCCTATAATTGTACTGGAGTCCTTTTGAATTAGGGCAAAACTTAAAGGCTGAACTGAGATTTCCCAATGAGGGCGCCCTCAATTTTTCAAACCCAATCACATTTTTTTGCATATACATCACCTAATCACTGTGTTAAATAATTAAGCTCAAATCGAAGTCCTTCATATAGAAAATCACAACCTTGTTATAAATGTCAGGATCCGGAAAGTTTGTTATACACAGTATCTATACACTGTGTATACTGTGCGTAAATGTTAACTGTATGAAACTGGAACAAAAAAAATGATTCATCTAGTAACTTAGAAAATTAAGCATTTAAGGGACTCTTTAGTTTCCTAGATGACCAATTCAAATTATACGACACCAAAAACAAAAAAAAATTATACCTCGAAATCTGTGAGTGAGCCTTTAATTGGGAGATTCAAGTAAGTTTGGCGTAGGTTTGCTTATTCCGATAATGTTTGTTGCATTTGATTTGTCAATATTGTGATGTCTGGAATGAATTGGATGGGTGAAATGCACTTGTGCTGAGCAAAGCTAAAACAGTTCAAGACCTGGCCTCACCTCTAAATTTTGGCATAATTATTACTTAGCACCCCTGACTAGCCTGTGCACCTACTCTGTATCAGGTGTTTGATTTCCCACAAAGTAAAGTAAAGCACATGATATAGAGTATCGTTGTGAAGGCTATAATGTAAATTTGCAAAGATTGTGACACAAAAAATCAAGGCTGCCAGCTGTATGTGTCACTAAAATGTTAAGTTTTTTTTTTGTTTGAAATTGACCTCAATTGAAAAGTTGAAGTTCAATTGGAACCAAGCTTGTGTCATAGGTGCATCATGGCATCCCTCATATGTTAATAAGGTGAACAGTCACATGCCAAGGTCAAAGGTCATGTGAGGTCAAGTTGAAAAATAGGCTAAAAATGTAAAATTGCATGACCTCCATTGAAAAGTTGAAGTTCTAACTTTAGTCATAGGTGCAACTTCATCAACAAAGGTCATGTGATAAGGTCAAAGGTCATGTGAGGTCGATTGTAAGAGCAGACCACAGCTTATATTCTTTGAACTTTGAATATAGCGAGCCCAAAAGCTGAGAACTCCAAAATTCTAGTTACTTTTGTATGACTTAAAGTTAGCCCATTTTGCTTATTGACCTTGATGAATTCAGCAGTCTTATACTAGTAACATTCTTACCTTCTAGGAAGGCTACATCTATGGCAGACTAGGCAACCATACGACTGAGTCAGCAGCACATGCCATCAATCTAATCGAAGGAGGAGCAGGAGCTCTGATGTTTTCAAGTGGTATGGCTGCCATAACAACAACATTGCTTGCAGTACTCAAAGCTGGTGACCATGCTGTATGTACGATGTAACTTAGTCTAGTATAATCATGAGGTCATGGGTTTAATTCCCAACCAATGCATCCCTACAATTTTTATCCACTGTTGGCGTAAGCCAGAAGGGGGAAATTTTTGTCATAGCAGATTCTGTTGGGTGTTTGCGTAAGGTGACCCATCTGGCCCACTTTTTTTCTGACATGCACGCTTATGAATTCGGAAACCTTAATGGAATAAACATGGTTTATTCCCTGAAGGGTTTCCGAATTCATAAGTGTGTCAGAAAAAAATGGATCATGGGTCACAATTTTTTACTGAAACGCCCAATTTTGTCATCCACTTCCAAGTTGCTGTATGTACTATCCAGATTAAATTTTGAAGACTATTGCACAAAAAGGACCTCAGTTCTCAGTAGGTAACTTATCTGATGTAATGAATGTGTAGGTCAAAAGGTCATAACTGCGAAACTGTATTTTCATATATTCTGCTTGTAATCCCCTTGAATGCTAAATCTCTCTTATCCACTGACTTTCAAACAAGTTAAAGGTGCTTGTTCCGATCGTTTTTGGGACCCTCCTGATTTACCCGGAAGTAGTATTAATTTTGATATCAGATGAAAGGCCGTATTTTTCTCATTGTCGTCCTGTAAATCCAGCTTTCAATTCCATTTCTTTCTGAAGATACAGATAAAAAACTACTGTTTTTAATGGTTAACCATCAATATTAGCACAGTAGTGAATAGGGCTATGGTACTTGATGGTCAGTGTGTACAAGTGTCAGGCTCTCGTATCATATTGAGAACACGATAGACAAAAATCGGAACAAGCACCTTTAATATCCTGCCTATGTACATATTTAATTCCATACCCCTCATACACAGATTAATCTCTAATGACCCCATGTGACCTTTGACCCCATTAGTATGTCACTTGCCAGGGGTGTCCAAATTGTTAACCACAAACCCTGACAAAACAAACGTTTAAACACTTCAGCATTCTTTGCATTGGTGGATTCTATATATTTTCCAAACCATAACCCACTCAACTCTTGACATAATCTTATTTGAAATCAATTATGTTTAAAATGGATTAGCAGCGATAATGCAGAGAATCGAAAAAAAGAAAAAAAAAAATTTGGAAATGCATTGTTTAAACTTAAATCAATGATAGTGTGTACAATTCTCCATATAACTGCTTTAAAATAATGTTGACAAACACCAAATAGTTGGGGGGAAAAAAATGAAGTAATGAGCTATTTGTCAAATACGTCTCACCCGCAAATAGAACATACAGCAACGGCATACATCAAAATCTGCACCTAAAAAAAACAGCTGATTTGGCGGTTACACCAGTACAAAATAACCAATGATCAATATGTTTGTGTTTGAGGTCAACAACTGTATTGATATGGGTTGCACACATATCACGCTGAAAACTGTGTATGCCCGGAAAGGGCTTTTTTTGATCTCAAAGTCGTAATTTGATACGCACGTAATAAGAATTACAGAATCAGGAAAGTACTGCTGTCTTTAAATACACGGATTTCAAGCCAACCACGTGCAGGTTATATTCGCATATCCATGCATAAAAATAAACAATGGGAATTTTATTGATGATTTTTTCGATGTTCGGATTAGCAAATGTGCTAATCCCTTTAAAAAGTTTTTGGTGGTACGGTGTCAGCCCACTTGGTTATCCGTTTCATATATAAGTCCCTTGATCCAAATGAGGTATTTACAAATTGATCAGCCATGCGCTGTATGGCGTTGTGCAGTAGCACTTGACGGAATGAATAGCAATACCTCATTTGCATCAATGGGACTTCATATGAAACGTCTACCGCCAATGGGGCATGTTACCGTCGAAAACTTGTGAACTCCCTAGCGCAGTGAAGATTTGCCAAAGTCGCGTGGCTCAAATTACTTTCTGACCGTAATTTAACAATGGGCGGCGCTGTGTGCCAAGACGACACGTAAATGGTGTGACTTAAAGCGGCACTGGCACATTTTCACAAAATATGAAATTTCTTCAATTTGCTCTCAAATGATAGTCTAGGCCATTGGAAGAACAGAGATATATTTTACACATAAAAATAACATACCCCAAAACAGATAGGGACATTGATATGAGGATAAAGACATCCAGGTAATTTGTAGGCCAACTTTTAAGTTTTCCATAACTTTAATCAACAAATGTGTATATGAATATTTTTGACTCGTACTCACTGATATTAAAACCACAAAGGTTATAGACCGATCAAACAGTGCGCATAGCGTGGGAAACATGCATACGGCGTGCATGTTCTTGTGTTAAATGCCATTTTCGTCGTCTGCTGAATTTAACATCGCCAGCGACGCTTAATTATAAAAATCGTTCTGTTTACCCATAAGAAAGCTGATTTGGTCTTAATCATTTCGGGTGAGGGCTTTTGTATATAAAAGCCTTACAGCCATGCAAAAATATCGATTTTGAAAATTCTTGAGGGCGCACTATTTTTCAAATGTGCCAGTGCCTCTTTAAGTATTAATTGTTGATAGAATTGTTGATAATCTTGATAGAAGGACCTTCACCCCAAACCCCAACTGTAAAGTTTTGTGCCAATATTTCTGTCCATTTTGATGTGAGATAAGCCATAGATTACTCTGTAAAACTATATTGGTCGACCAAAATGGGGCACATTTTCGCTCATAACTTCTAAACCAAACATCTTTTAGCCTTAAGATTTCACAGAGAAAATAAGAAAGGTTCTGGTGACAAGTTATGAATTGGACCATGGCCCTCTAAAAGTACACATTTTTTGCTTCTACTAGTTATCCAAATTGCTGTGACCGATTTAACTCATTATGTTTTGGGGAGTCCAAGTGTGTGAAAATATCGGATCCAAAACATGATAACGATAAAATTGGATGATTTACGCCCAATATTAATTGGTCTTGCAATGAGTTTTAAAATATTGGGCTCGACTGCATCTCACCCAATATTTTTGCAACTCATAGCTCGACCAATTAATTTGGGCTTAATCGATCCAATTTTATATCAAAATTTGTAATCAGATGTTTTTGGTGATATGATTCCATGAAACCTCCTCACCTGGGAGTATATAGTAGGGGCGGCACCAGGGTAAAATCATAGGATTGGCGAAACAGGGGGGGGCATAAGATTAACTCAAATAGGTTAAAAACCCTAATTGTTAGGCAATTTATTGCTTAAAGGTGCAATGAGAGATTTCAAATAATAGGTGTCCCTTAAAAAAAATTAAAATTTTGATTTTTGCACTGGTGTAAAGCTTTCTATCAAAAATATCTCAATCTGAAAAATTGTGAAATTTATAATTTCCTTCCTATAGGAGCAAATAGGAAATTCAGCCTATGTTTTATATTGAAATATAAGCAATACAAATAAAAATCACTTTTTGTTTCCATTTCTGTACCAAAATACAAGGTAAGAAATCTTTTGAATGTCTTATCTGAAATCATCACATACGACACTTTACATGATAGATAACTCAAAATTTCTCGTTGCACCTTTAAAACCTGTTTTCCCTGAATTTTGAAACTCTCGTGGGGCAGCCGCCCCCTTGCAACCCCCTGGCACCGCCCCTGGCATATAGCCCACAACATCGAAACATCTGCAATTTTTGAGTTAAATCAGTCCAGCTGGTTGGAGAGTATAGAAGCCTACATGTGAATGTGAATATTGAGTAAAGTGGGGGACAAAGTTGTCGATCAGGACACCTACCTATATCAGTCATGAGAACCACTATCCCAAGTCTAATATGGGGTGTGTACAGATTGACCTCTAATGACTCCATGTGACCTTTGACCCCATTTGCAAACCGTGATCGTAGACAACACTAATTTTTACTTCCTTGTGAGAGCTAACTGTTGCCATATTTTTCAGATTTTTCCTGACCCTGTGTATGCAGGTACCTACACCATTGCCAAGAACACCTTGCCCAAATATGGGATAGAAGTCACACAAATAGAAGCTTGCAATGTAGACGCCTACAGGAAGGCAATCAAGCCAAACACAAAGGTACTGTCGCTTGTAGTGGGTTAGAATGTGGTACATTAGTAGTAGTAAATCCAAAGTTTTTAAATCCGGTTTTGTCCCCGTGAGCGAGGGTGGCCGGATTCACCTCGCACTCGCAGCAACCACCCTTACTCCTTCCTTCCTCTTCACCCGATTCAATGCATCTTCAACCCAACCCTCCTACTCTCCTCCTCCACTTGCTGCTTCCAAGTCTTCTTTGGACGTTTTCTCCTCAAACCTCCCACCTCAAACTCAAAAACCTTTCTTAAAACATGCCCGTCACCCTTCCTCAGCACATGCCCATACCAACATACAAATAAATAAAATACAAACGGTCCATCGCTTCTTCCAAACCCAACATCTGCATCAAGGCCTCAGTCTTCATCCTATCCATCAACTTCACACCACACATCGCTCTCATCATAATAGTTGGGTCATTTGGAGCAATTCCGTGACCGTGGAGAGCAGAGCATCATTTTCAGTGGATTTGTCTTCTATGAAGGTTAATGAACAAATTTAGTGGGTGTGCCCCTCGTGAAAGTGTGGGCAGAATCCAAGAGGGGGGATAAAAATTCATAATACAGGAGTCAAAATTTAAAAATGCTTTGATTGCTGTAAAAAGGTAACCAAAGTGTTCTTCTTTTTACAAGTGGGATTAGTGCATTTCAGTTTAATGTCCAATCCCTCTGAAATTATCACATTTTCAGTGATCATTTCAGTGATAATTTCAGCGTTACTCCTTTTCCGTGTTCATTTCAGATTTCAGTGATTTTTTCAGTGATTTTATTTCATAGTGGTTACGTGCTGCGCCTGATTTGTCGCCATCGTGGACAGCCACAGTGTGTTTACAATGTACGCTGTATACACCATGCACGACCAATAAAAAGTATTTCAACTTTCCCAAATTTACTTACAGCAATAAAGAACTATCTCACTAAAATACCATTGGCGACATAAATCTTTACCATATCCCAATAAACACAGAAAATATCCTGAGAAAAAATCCGAATTGAAACGTAACACAGCCTTGATCCAGGAATCACATGTATGCATTTTCCGTTCATTCCTATGAAACCAAGTCATACCATGGTAGACTAAATGTTGCGGGGTAGTTTCCATACCGGAAAGCTCGGGAGAATTGGAGGCACCTTGTCCATTGTGGACGATTCGTCCAACCGTAACAAAGTAAACATCAGTAGTTTGCGGCTAGTTCTTATTGCTAATAATGTGATAGTCATGATAAAAGTAGCTATAATTTTCCGGATAATTTTTTAGCAATGAGTTCATGAAAACCAACAGGCCCTAAGGAGTCATCCTCTATATACTCTACTATAGAAGTTCCAGGTTCCTGCACGGCCACTGGCACAATATGTTGCTCTGTAGTGTCCTGATGCAGCAGTCCTGTGTGTCGCTGCCCAGATTCTCCACTTCGGAATCAGCACGCATCATGTGGATCCACTCGGAAGTTTCCTCCGCCCCATTGGTCCTTCAGGTAGAACCCACGGACCATCTTTTGGTGCCTAACCTCTTCCCAAATACACAATTGGTTGGTTAGGTTGGAACATAGGTCCTTTGAGAGAGATAGACATTCCAGTCTGGTTTCTTGCCACCCTTTGCCTTCAAATGTTTTGCAGGTATTTCCTTCTTTTCCTTCTCACCTGGACCTACCACTGCTTCTTGTTAACCTAACTGCTGGCTAGTGTACTATCTTCTTTGCTTTACAATTCGCTCCATCCCCAACCAAGCACAATAAGGTTCTCAAGCATCTCTTTTTCTGGATCATTTGGTGTTTTGACCTTATTGAGGTCCCTGTGGACATTTGCATCATGTTGTTGGGTGAACTCTCCTCTGGATAATATGAGGGTGAGCTGTATTCAACGAATTACCTTGAACGGCAGTTTTTAAATTCTTCCAAGAAAAGTCCATTCCTAAAAAATTAATCTTATTATTTTCAAGGAATTTTAATATGTGTGAAGAGAAATTAGAACCATGTAGTATGATTTTATAGAATAATAGGCCTTGGAGGGTCGAGTTAAGGTGACAAAAAAACAAAAAAACAAAAAACGGCTTGAACAGAAGGTCTGTTTTGTGTTAGAATTCTCTTTTGAGTGTGTTGCAAATAAGAAGGATGATTGACACGGATCATGTTACGTTTGAGTAAATACTTTCTTTCTTGGCCCTGGGGATACCGCAGTTGCCTTGTTGTCGCAACCTAACTTCGTCACGTGCCACCCCGTGGTTGCGCCGTTTTGGGCGGGGCAACGGCGTACCTAATAACCGTTGGCCAATAAATTATACTCCCAACTAAGTGAAATATATCACTATATATGAATTTTAAGCGAGGCCTATAGGTCCGTCCTTCTCCGCTAAAGTGTTTCAAAAGGTCGTTTTTTATAAAAAAAGTGTCGCTACCAGAAAGTCTTCACAGTTTACAGTCTTTTTTGTTTTTGGCCTTAATAATGAATTTTTATTGAATATAAGATTAGTTAAGTAAGATTATGTTTCAAAATGATCCGGACTATATATGTTTGTAACCGATTAGAAAGTATCAAGCATAAGGCTAAAGATCATAATTCTTGCTTTTGTCCATGTCGACCACCCAAAATCCCGTTCTTTAAATGTGTCCCTTCCTGCTTGTTACACAAGATACGCATATATCACAGATTTGCATTGCATTTTTATCACCAGCTATTATGCACTAAATTTTACGTTTAAAACATGGATAAATTGGATTATTAAAGTTTCGCACGAGTTCTCTGAGAGCATGTCGCCAATATTTGCAAAACAGATACTTTACGATAATTCGAATGGATACAGGAAATTGCTAAAAATAACACTAAATATTACCCTATGTTCCAATATGTGGATAACTCGAGAAGATGGCAATGTTTATAATTTAACATGTTTTTGCATAAAATCTGATTTTCAACATTCATTTCAAACGTAACAATTCCAGCCCTAGTAATGAAAGAAAATCCTCCATTTTCCTTCATAATAATATAGAAGGTGATACCGGGCTCGAGACCCGAGGTTGCAGGTTTTGGGGTGTGTATACTACCGAAGTCTGGGAGTGACCAGTGTGTAGTTGGGAATGGATTCCGCCTTTCTCCAGATGTTCCTTTTAACCTGTTTGCCCTAGTGGGATTATAGTTGGGTGGTTGTTGCAATGTCCTGGGGGCCTATTTGGACAAAAAGGGAGGGAGTTTTCCCAGGGTTCTTTGTCATCGTGTTTTTGGAGGGGGATAGAGTCCGAGGTAAAGTTATGTGGTTGTCACAAACCTGGAGGGGTTAATGGAAGGGGAGGTACCTTGGCTATGGGAGGTTCTATAGTGGAGTGACGAGTTGGATATGGTGTGATGAAGGGTAAGAAGTTTGGTGGGTGAGGGGAAATGGGGAGGAAGTACGCGGAACTGGGGTAGTTTGGGGGTTCCCCCCCGCTACGCCGCTCTTGCACTATGTGCATGATACATAAGTCTAATACCACCGGGCAGACCCTTCTTTAAGTATGCAGGTAATAACCTGATACATATCGAGAACTAAGTCGGTGAAAAGCACGCGTTCACCATCAAGAACAGCACGCTAAGATTAGAAAGGCCCCGACAGATACGTTACGAACATATTACGGTCAACTACTTAAAGAACCCCTATCATGATACTTTTGAAAAATATTTGAAATTTGGCCCGGATCGCTTCAAAGTGAATGGAAAGGATAAGTCTTGTAGAATTCTTCCTCATAAGTTACCCTTTCCCAACTGAAGATATTGACCGCGAAAGGAGAACAAACGGCCGTGTTCCGAGACTATTTCTGTCCCCTATTTCCCCATTCAACACATTACGTGTGTTGTAGTCAGTGTCCTAACGGACAGTAATAACTATAATTTCCCGAGTCTGTCCTTATTAGGATGCTTCTGGTCTTATCATTTTGCAGGTCTGGGGTAGGAATACCGCTACATTGTTGTTCCATACCATGCAAAATCGGATGTTTTGATGATTTTTTTTTTTTTTTTTTTTTTATTGTTTTTTTTTTTTTTTTTTTATGTTTTTTTTTTTTTTTTTTTTTTTTTTTTTTTTTTTTTTTTTTTTTTTTTTTTTATTTTGAAGCAGTTTTTTTTTTATTAAAACCCGTTTGGTTATTTATTGTTTTTTTTTTTTTTAATTTTTGATTATTTTTTGACTTTCTGATTTAGCAATTACTGATAGTGTCTTTAAGTGTTACAGTTAAGGGCAATATACTAAACTTGGATTATTTTTATTATCACCCATGCATGTCCGTTTCTAGAAAAATGATTAAAGTTAACCTATTTTCAATGATTTAGGAATTCCTTAATGTTGATTTCGTCATTTGGAGACCAAACTTGAAACACTTTAACGGAGAATGGCCCTATAACTACGAAAAAAGCCGTTTGCTGTAGTTCTATAGCCTATTGGCATTTGAGTCTGTTGAACGTATTTTTTTTTCTCCGTTTCTAGTTTTATTTTAAGAGCCTTTTAAAGTATAATTTTAAAGAAAGATGGGCCATACAAGAAAGTAGCCCCCAGATTTTTTTTTCATAATGGCAACTAGGTTAGTGTTCTATAACCTATGATGGGTACAGATGTGAGTCAACTTCATCAATTTCACAGTTATGTGGGGCCATTAATTTGATAAGTGCTGTCTTGTAACAAACCTTAAAATATTGTCTGGCCCTTTAGCCAAGTGATGGAACAGGTTCGTTATAAATTTTTTGTCATTATGGATTACTTTGGTATTTGTGTGTGTATTGTTCTGTCTTTGCAGAACCTACAACATCCATGGACCTTTTTTGGGACCACGCACGGTCCCCAGAAATTGTAAGCTAGCTTCCGAAATTGTTGTTTTTTTCAAATTATAAATTTCCCTCATCCCTCAATTGGTGCGCCTTCATCCTCGATTTTTGACCAAGAAACATTTCCTAAGCAATCAATCCCTCTGTTTCCAGGTTTTTATCCAATTAAGCATATTTATCAGTGGAAAATGAGAGTTTCTTCTACCATCACTTTTCTTCAGACTTTGATTCGCATTAACATTTAATTAATTAACAAAAGATAGAACTAAAATGTGTTTCAAAATTAATATCTCTTGCAAACCGAGACTACCTCCAACCCCAAGGAAAGGGACCGACAGGTGCAGGGAAAAGGGGAGGCTAACTAGGGCTAATTGGTTGCAGCAACGTGCGTGTAGGTAGAGTCTTTGTGGTAATCCAGCCGGTTTTACAATTTCCCTTGGAAAATGTGTAAAATACAGGCTGTCCAAAAAAATGTTAACGCTCGGAACAAAGGCATTTTTTGACCAATAAGAAAGTACACATGGGTCCTTTTTTTGTATCCTTTTGAAGCCAATAAACAAGCTTTTAAATCCATAAATTGCATTATTTTCATTCCACAATCCGATGCGTAACAAAAGACTATGCTTCATCTCTTTATGGCGAGGGCAAGATCAATTGGTTCCGAATTTCTTTATTTCTGCCTTAAAGCACTCAAATATAATGCATGATTTACTCCATGAATGCACACAATGCCATGGCTCATAACACACCCTTCTTCCATCTTAAAAAGGAAAGAGATATATATCTTGCCGTGTTTTCCATTAAACCAAAAAAAAAAAGACTTTCAAGACTATCAACTTCACCCGTGTTTTAACCAAACGATAATCGTTTTGATCTACCACAACTGCCCTTCTTACAAGATAAATTGTTGGCTTGAGTTCTTGCCAGTCGGTCCCGTAAATCAGGGTAAATTAATGGATGCGTTTGGCTGCTTTGTGTCTTTATTTCCAATTCGCCTGCTTCAATATCCATGTAGGCCTATTATCAGATGGTTTCTCTTTCTTTTTTTGTTTGCTTGGTTGTTTTGGTTTGTTTTATTCTGTCTACAGAATCAAGTCGAAATTTCTAGGAATTTCAAGATCAAGGAAGTGCCTTATTTTTTGTTTAA
This sequence comes from Ophioderma brevispina, assembly GCA_023653785.1. Lineage (NCBI taxonomy): Eukaryota > Metazoa > Echinodermata > Ophiuroidea > Amphilepidida > Ophiodermatidae > Ophioderma > Ophioderma brevispina. Next base: position 21,992 of record JAMKCH010025891.1, read on the forward strand.
TTGGGTTTTGGTGTAGCATTGTGTGTAATTTTGTGGGATTTGATAGGGCTAAGTCTGCTAATGAAAGTTAACTGAATGATTAATTTTTTTTAAAAACTCAATGTATTGCTGATCATAAAGACAATGTTCACAATTTATTGATAATAATGAAGTTCAAAAGGGATTGTCAATATCTTCAGTAGGTTCAAGGCCACTCAATTACTCAATCAATAGCTCAAATTTAAGTTTTGTTACAAAATCATGTTTCACGCAATCTTACAAATGTAGCAAAGCAAATCGGACCAATCCGAATGTGCACTATCCTTCTTGACGAAGCATATCTTTTGTTCTACATATCGCATTGAAATGAAATAAACGGCAAATAAAAGCTTATTTATTTGGCTTTAAGACCATACCAAACATATACACATGCGTACTTTAGCTTTTTACAAAATGCCTGTGTCCCGAGTGTTAACATTTTTTTGGGACAGCCTGTATGCCAAATTAGGCGTGTCTATAAAATCATACGTAGTTCTAATTATCTCTTCACACATCATTAACATTCCTTTGAAATACAATAATTTTTAAGGAATGCCCTTTTCTTGGGAGAATTTAACTGCGTCTCTAGGTAATCGTTGAATACAGCTCACTCCTATTAAAAATGGCAAAATTTTCAAAAATGTGCCTTAATTCAATAAATGCATAATTTACAGTAATTTTAACTGCGTAAATGGAATCTTTGACCCCCAAAACATAGGGTTAGACACCAAAACCACACAAAGAGACCCACAAATGACAAAGGGTCCCGGGTTCAGGGAAAACGGCGGCCATTTTGGATTTTTGGCCCGGCGCACTTTTTTCTTAGACCCCAGGCAAAAATTTTTGTCATTTCACGTTGAGATAGAGTAAATGGAATACAAAAAAACTGTTGCAAAAATACAACAAAAAATTTTTAGAGTGGGCGACGGGTACTGAACGGAACCTGCATCCAGTCTGAATTTTGTCCATTTAGACGAAACTATGCCTTCTTTATTTACATATTTAGATCCTATCTTGGGTCTAAGAAATAAAAACATATTGGGAAGTTACAAACATGCATACCGTACTCATCATACTAGAGAGTTACAATTTATAATCTAAATGATGTAAAATACAATCATTCCTTTGGTTTCATTTATTGTTAAATACGGAAGTACGTGTTGACATGCTACTTGTCACACAACTTTGAATTAGATCCTATCTTAGATCAAAAATTATGTACTTTTTTTTAGAGTGGGCGACGGGTCCTGAACGGAACCTGCATCCAGTCTGAATTTTGTCCTCTTAGGCGAAACTACGCCATAAAATATGTATATTTAGATCCTATCTTGATCTAAAAAGTTAATATTCTAGTGGTGTGAATTTAATTTGATTTTTATGTCGTAACCCGTGTTATGGTTTCACAGAAACTCCTGTGATATTTATTGTGGCTTGGAAATTAGCCATTATTGTATAAGATGTGTTTGATATATAACTATCATTTATTCCGTACTTCTCAAACTAGAGTTGTACTATCCCTAGAATTTAGGAAGACATTCCGTCTTGGTTACCCGTGTTAATGAAAACACGGTAATACCTATTGACATCATGCTACCTTGCCTGAGAATGTCTGTTTTAATTAATTACTGTTTTGTTGTTTGGTGTCTGTTCTACAGATACCATTATATACCCGCCTATTATGTAATTATATGCAGTGACTTGGCCCTATCTTGGGTCCAAAATAATATAAGTGTTGGCTTTTATTTGATTTTAAAGTGACTTTTGTGTGGCTCTGAAAATAGCCGTTTAAATTGCTTGTGGTGACTGAACTGGTCACCGGCATAACAGAACAATTATTGTGGATAAAACAACCATATAACTTAAGCACATACCAAATAGTTGTTCTAAGGTGAGACTATATTCTATACCACAACCATTAAGAACATTAAAATATATACACAAAACAACATGTGACTAAAATGGCCTAAAGACACGTGTACTAAGCTATATACGGATAACGTATGTACAAATTTGCTGACTCAAAAACACACTGTTCTAAGTATGTCATATAGAGCATGCATGCTAGCAAATTTTTAGAGTGGGCGACGGGTCCTGAACGGAACCTGCATCCAGTCTGAATTTTGTCCTATTAGGCAAAACTACGCCATAAAATATGTATATTTAGATCCTATCTTGATCTAAAAAGTTAATATTCTAGTGGTGTGAATTAATTTTATTTTTATGTCGTAACCCGTGTTATGGTTTCACAGAAACTCCCGTGATATTTATTGTGGCTTGGAAATTAGCCATTATTGTATAAGATGTGTTTGATATAACTATCATTTATTCCGTACTTCTCAAACTAGAGTTGTACTATCCCTAGAATTTAGGAAGACATTCCGTCTTGGTTACCCGTGTTAATGAAAACACGGTAATACCTATTGCCATCTAACCGTTGCCTAGAATGTCTGTTTTAATTAATTACTGTGTTTGGTGTTTTGGTGTCCTGTTCTAACAGATCCATTATATTCCCCGCCTATTATGTAGTTATACAGTGACTTGGCCCTAGCTTGGGGTCCCAAAATAATATAAGCGCTGGCTTTTTAATTTGATTTACAGTGACTTTTTTGTAACAAATAACAACAAAAAAATCACCCTTTATAGCCCACTCCTACTATTATGAATTTCCCCCCCCTGGATTCCGCCCACAACTTTCTCGAGGGGCACCCCACACGCGTAACTCTTTGTTCATTCAACCTTCATAGAAGACAATCCCCTGAGAAATGATGCTTTGCTCTCCACGGTCACGGAATTGGTCCAAATCCAACTATCATTGTTCTCGCTGTCGTCCCTGTCCCTCCTCAGAAACTCCCCATCCATTTTTAAGCTCATGACACATGTCTCACTCCATACCCATCACTGATCTCACACAACTTCTATACAACATACCTTTCATCTTCAAAGGATCTTTTGTCCCTTTTCCACAACTACTCCCCATATGCCCGTAAACTTATCCACCATACCTTCACTCTAGCTGCACAGCCACCTCACATCCAACCGCCCTCCACCCCCCCGCCCCCACTAACCTGTCCCCCAGGTACTTGAACTCCTTTACCGATTCCACCTCAACACCCAACTTCCCTCCTGTTCACCATCCCTCCAGCACCCTTCTCGCATCTCCCACACATAATCTCTTGCCAAACTTGGGGTCACCTTCTCTTCATACATTGTCTCTTGGAATTTTTTAAGGGAGGGCAGTATTTTGAGGACTGCTATGAATGAGTTTGCCAGGGGGTACTCTCGCATGTTAAGGGTATGGGGATGATTTTACAAGCAAATTTGTTAAAAAAAAAAATATTGGGTCGTTGAGGGACATTGAAAAGGTGTTCCTCAGGGTATATGCATATTTGGACTTCATGATCCAGAAAATCACATCTCGCGATGAAATTTGTTCATAAGACCTGTAGATTTCTTTCCAGGTTGGCTTTATGGAGAAACCCACCCCAACCAATCCCAGGCTTCAGGTCCTAGATCTTGATGTGTTTTGTTGAGGTTTGCTTCCAGTTTTCCAGGATGTAATCTTCCAATTGGGATTGTACCTTTGACAGCATCCGATACTACAAAACACGTTGAGGCATGGAGTTGACATTGTATTACATAGCTGGTATGCACAAATTTTAATTGCTTGTAACATATTGTATGACAAAGGATATGTCAGAGAGTCTAATCCATCTAATTACTACTCACCGAGGTATACCAGCGACTTATTTCTTTTCTCCAGCCCTGGCCGACCCGCGACTCGAACATGTGACCACTTGGTCTTGAGTCGAGCGCACAGTGAATAGAGCTATAAGAGGAATTCCCCATTAGGTCTATACCTTGTGACATTACTCCTCATCCTCACAAAGGCTCATTACCTGTGGCCTTAAATGCCTGCCTCCTTTGATACAAAGGTACATAATTGCAGTCATTCTCCCACCAACTGCCACCAAATTTGTCACAAACTTATTTCTCAACCCTGGCCGAAAGCGGGACTTGAACCCCGGGACCCTTTGGTCTCAAGTCGAACACGCAGTGAATAGAGCTAAAGACTAATTCCTGAATCTATCTATTTTCCCTCACCGAGGTATACCGCAACTTATTTCATTGCCCTGCCGAGAGTGGTACTTGAACCGGGACCCTTAAGAGTATAAGACCTCATTTCCCATTAGGTCTATTGACACTAACAAGTTTATACCTCATGACAATATTTGCCAATCCTGCTGAGCAAGATCACCCCACTTTGAGAAGGCATTAATGACTAAATGTCCGATTTTGTCCTTATCATGTTTTTTTCTGATCTTATTCTTGCAGGGTAATGTTTAGGAACCACGTGTACTGTTGTTACAGACATGCCAAAAATCTGATTTTGGGTGATTTTTCGATTTCTCATTTAGCAAATCTACTAAGCCATGTCAACAGATTTCCATTATTTGATTCTTTCATGTGAATCACATATAGTGTCTTTAAATAAATAATAATAAAATTAATAATCCTTTTCAAATAGGATATTCTTGATGAAGAGCTTTCCAACAGTGCAAAAATCAGGGACTTTGGCCATTTTTAAGGGACCTCCTGGTGAGTGAAAGCTCTTGGTTGCACCTTTAAGGAAATGTTTTCTTATGCCAAAAATGTTGCGGTGTTTTTGAGAAAAAGCTTTAAAGTTTCTTTACTAAAATCGTCAATTTAGCTGGGTAAATCGGGGAATGAAGACCAATGGGGTTCCCCACCTTATAGTCCTTCAGCGATTCCTACTTCAAAATGTAAACAAATTGCGCCCCCTATTTTTTCATCAAAGTCATTTTTTTTGCAATGTTGTATTGGAAATTGGTTGTAGTAAAGACCTCTTAGTAGCCTTTTTGTCAAGAAATGATGATTATTATGCTTTGTTTTACAATAAAGTCGGGATCCCGACTTTTTAAGGTCCTAGAAACGGTTGTAATGGCATCTTCAAGACTACTTTAAAATGTTTTTACAGTGTCTATGTTTCTACAAAGAATGCATACGGTATATAAGGTGTTGATATACCTAGACTAACAACTGGAGACAAAATGGGCATTTGAATTTTGAAAAAAATGACTGATTGTTGTTCTAAGTCATCTTTATGCTTCGTCAACAGCACCAAGTACATAAGTGGTCATAGTGATGTCACAGCAGGAGTCATATGTTCATCAGACCCAGACCTGGCATTTAACATCGGAGAATTCCAAAAACAAATGGGTAGTATTTTGGTAAGTCAATAATGTGTTGTGTATTTGTTGATTTGGGGGAAGGGGAGGGGTCGGTACTTAGGTGTTGCTGCATGAGCAAGTCTTAAGCAGCATCAACATTCACTTCATTTGTATATCGGTAATGGTCAGTGTATATGATAATGTCCAGCGATAAAGAAATGGACAAAGCTCTCAACTCGCAGTGCTCAGATTTAGAAAATGCTGGGATTTCAGTGCTCAGATTAAGAAAATGCTGGGTTTTCATTTTAATTAATTGAGATTGCTAGTATAAAAAATGATGATGAATACATACATGTACTAAAAATACATAGTACTTACAAAGCCTAAATATTTTTAACATTTCACCATTGAATGCACTTTTAAAGCATTAATATAGCACATTTTGAAGAGCTTCAAAAATTTAAAAATGTGTATTGGTTATAAAAGAAGGAATTTTGTAATTAGAATCAGAGATGCCTGCTGATGCCTGGTCACCCGATCAGCGATGCTGGAAGCTCCAAATTTGTGTGCATCAATTGTATGGAACAGCGACATCTAACAAAATGACCTTGTGTGAAGCAACAGAACAGCTAATGGATGAGTATAGAGTAGACAAACACAGGGTGGTGATATTTCATATTGGAGGGCTGTTAAATTAGAATTGGGGATCAAACCCTGATTGAATGATTCTAATTACAAAATTCCTGCTTTATAATAATAATAATAATAATATTGACATTTATATAGCACCTTTACCACAGGATACAAAGCACTGTTGCCTATTATTATTACACTGCCTTCAGGAATTTGTCACAATCATTTCGCTTCACCTAGGCCGGCAGCCAGCCAAACGAGGCAATTGAGATCTTGCCTAGGGACACAAACATGTTGACCACAGTGGGGCTCAAACTCATGATTTTAACGGACTAACATCAGGAGTCCTGCGCTTCTCCACTAGACCACAAGTGCTTTAGTAACAAATATATGCAGATGTATGTGATTACATGAAAAGTTTTTAACAATACCATAATAAAGTGGGGGATTTTGGAGATGAGGTTGAAGATGTTACATGAACTTGAGGGAGGGAGATCATTTTAGAAATGAAAACTTCTTTTCTTCCATCATTTCTTTCTCAAGTCTCCTTTTGATGCATTTCTGTGTCTGCGAGGGATACGGACGCTACCGTTAAGAATGGAAAAACATTGCAAGAATGCCATGAAGATTGCCCAGTTCCTTGAAAAACATCCAAAGGTTTGTTGAACACCTTTTTCTTTTCCTTTGTTTTATCATGTCCTTACTTGGTAAGTTTCAAGTATAGAGTGCATTGAAAGAATGAGATTGCATAACACTGCTAACATAAAATGCTTGGTTTTGAAAAATCATCTTGTTTCAATTCCTTGAATTGAAAGGGGAATTAACTGCAGTTAACAATACCATTTCCTACTAATACTAGCTGAATCAAGCAGAAACAAGCACATATCAAGCCAAAGCAAGCTGAAGCAAGCTATAAAATAACCAAGCACTTGAACAACAATAGAACCACTTGTGTGCACTCAAGTGAAGTACTTAGCTTTTAAGTGCTTGTTTATCAAGTGGTTTTGCTTGTTTTCTTTTTTGAGTTTGCTTTGGAATGTTATAGCTTGGTTCTGGTTTGATTTTAGCTTGTCTTGGAATAAGTTTTATTGTTAGTTAATGTTAATTCCCCTTTCAACCAGAGGATTAGAGGGCAAGACATTTTTTTTCAAAAGCAAGCATTTTATGTTAGCAGTGTAAAAAGCACTGCTTTCTTTATGACAACACTAACAAATACCCTAACCCTAAGACCAAAAATAGAAAAGAATGTGTTACATGTAGAACTTCGAAGAGGGGTACATATAGAACTCTTGCCTGCATATTTTGAAGTTAGTTAAACCAAAGTTTTAAATCCGGTTTTGTCCCCGCAAACGGGGGTGGCCGGATACACCTCACACTCAGCAATACTGCTGTGTGAGGATTTATTGGAGCAAAAGATAATTGACCGGATGCCCTTCTTGACGTCAATCCACAGTTTTCGGCGGTGGGCCTAGCCTTTGGGCAACCAAAGAAAATTCATTAATCCGCTCTACTGACTAAAATCGATTAGTCAATGAACTTTTAATGTGGCACGGTGATAGAACATGACAAGGTCATGTACTGTTTACTTAGTTTATGAATATTAATCTGCTCATTTGCATATTTTCAATAAAATGTGATTAAACCACAGTTGTGGGAGCCATCTTAATTGCACACCTTGTAATTCTTGTTGATAGGTGTTATGCATTCATTTGAAATTGTGATATATATATACGATAATACAAGATCTAACATGAAGAGAATATTGCTAATATAAAATATGTTACTCATTTTCCATAAGGATGTGGACATTTTTTTCTTTTCTTTTGCAATTGTTAAAATTTTATAAGAACTGTTGATTAAAGCTGGAGTTTCATGTCCCAACCATTGGCAAAAGGAAACCTGGTCGACCACATACCTCATACCTTACGTATGTACAACGATTACTGGGGGATAATGAAGGCATAATGCAAGAAGATCAGATTGCCGTACTCGCTGATAATCGTAGTGCATGGAGAAATCTTGTGGTCGCCTGCTCCGCAACTGATACATGAAGATGATGAGAGTTCCACTCTCCCTGTGGTTCATTTGGGACAAGGCAAACAAACCACTATCCTTCCTAGGGGATGTTAAGCTGTTGGTGCCATGTACAGTTGTCTAATGTATATCACAATCATTTTCAAGAAGAGCAGGGTGTTAAGACTGACATTCCAAGCAAGCTGTCCTGTTCAGTCAAACGATAGCCCTTGTTTTGTCAAGCGATACCCCTATAGCAAGTTCAGTGGTTAATCACTGTTTTCAACAACTCACCGTATCTCTTTGTACAGGAGCGTACCGTTGTTAATTCGTTATCAACCCACAGTTGATATGCAAATTAGCGAGTTACGCCCGGCGCAGTGTTCACGGAAGTGCGTTTACGCGGTACGCTTAAGTCGACGCACTGTTCGTCACGTTTGGAACTCTGAGTACGCGCTAGGACACCAGGTGCAAACTGCAAAGCAACAAACTTGCCAAAACTATCCCTTTGCTTTAGATTTTGCTAAAATATTTTAACGAGGAAAGATTTCCGTGAACTGTGAGCATTTTAGTATTATAGTGAGAATAATTATGTTCCTCTATATACAATATTAATAAGTTTTCAAGAAGATTTTGGTTGTTGAAAGGGATTCAAACATGTTACAGAGTGGTTCATCACAAATCAACAACGATGCATCCATGCGTCCGCGTATTTTTATCACGCTCGGGCGGCTAAAGCCGTCCTCGCGGGATAAAAATACGCGGACGCATGGATGCATCGTTGTTGATTTGTGATGAACCACTCTGTAACATGTTTGAATCCCTAAGTGTATACCTCTTGAGGACTTGGGTGCTAAATTGTTATAAATTTAAAAAATTAAATTATGAGCCCGCCGAGATAAATTACAGATCCAGGCCTTCCATACCGGCCCCAAAGGTTTATCCTAAAAAATAAAAAAGGAGTTCATGACAAGCTAAGCACGGGCACTCGTATTAAGTCGGTAATTTAATAATTTCATTTTCAGGTCAGTCGTGTCTACTACCCAGGGCTGCCATCCCATCCTCAGCATGACATAGCCAAGAAACAGATGAAGGATTTTGGAGGGATGGTGGTCTTTGAGATGGCTGGGGGAATTGAACCATCCAAGCGATTTGTGGAGGTAATTTACAGTGACATAATCAACTTTGCATGGTTAGCGCCATCGGATTGGGGATTTTGTTGTGTTTCCTCCTTTTTCCATCGTAGCACTGGCAGTTGTCGCCCCCAATCATAACTTTGCTTTCACAGTGCGCCGTACGTAATTTATTTAAGCACTTGCTGATTTGCCAACGACCGGTATGTTCACCGGCGGTTGTCACCCAAACAAACCCCGCTTTTACAGCGCATCGTGCGTAATTTATTTAAACACTTGCTGATTTGCCAACGACCGGTATGTTATCACTCTATGGTGATCGCACAGGACTGCGGTGTGAACGCATCATCGTGTATGTCACGGCGCGTGCATATGATTCGCGTAATCGCCCGTACGCCTGAGGAAGAGCAAGAGATACATACTCTGTAAACCTAGAAGTACAAAGTAAATTAATCGATGCGCTGCGTAGCATTATCGCGCCTTACTACCAAACGCGCTTAGGCGCAGTCTAAATCCACGAAATCACGCGCGATTTAAGACACGGCGCATGATGCACGAACAAAAACAAATCTCTTACACTGATACACAAAATACTGGTCGTATAAGTCGACATACCAGACATTCCTTGTGAGACTTGTGTGGGAGTTTATTGATTACTTTGTACTTCTAAGTTTATGGAGTATAGGGGGAAATATACAAAACAAACCAGTGTAGAAGTTTTTATTGTCCGCCGGATTCGGGGTCAACCTAAAAGCAGAGAAGGAAATAAAGAAAGCCAGGACAGAGGGGAAATGAATTTTGTTAATGGAGGGAAAATTGTGAGAGTGAGAGAGAGATATGAGAATTTAGATTAAAAGAAAACCATTGAATAGAAATAAGTAAACAAAACAAACTGGGTAAAAACCAGAGAAGGAAAAAAGAAAGGAAGAGCGAGAGAGGGTTAAAATGTAATTTGTAAAGGTCTTTGGGTGACGGATGAGAAAATTTGTGGGGCAATGTTGAAGAATAGAGAGGGGGAGAGATGTCAATACAGAAAGGAAAAACTATTATTTGTTTGAAAGCGTTACTAACAAGCGCATGCGCGTGGTGCGTTACGATGGGCAGTTACGCATGAGACGCTATACGCAGTAGGCCTATGCAATTAACAGGCACATGAGTGCAAAACGGGATGGGGGGAAATAGTCAATAACATGGCATTATATTTCGCCTTTGGTTGTGGTATGACGGATAATACGGGTAAGGACACGGGGAGTGGTTTCGAGAAGAAAGGGTTTAAAATATACAGAAAGTTACAGGATGAAATGGTGCGTTTTGTTATTTAGTGTATAACAGAAATTTGAGTTATAAAATATAAGAATATGGGATATTGTGACTGATGGATGAGTTGTCCATAAACTGCAGGATGATGGGAACTATACTGCGAATTGAGGAGTTATGAGGAATAAAAATAGATAAGGAAAGCTGTTAATAAGAAATGGATTGCAGGTGCAATATTACCGCTTTAAGGTAGAAAATGGGAATTACGGGAACTACCAGAATTTAATTCTTATTACTTTTTATGCACACAGTTGTAGGCGCAGACCTATATATAATACTAATACTATAATACCTATAATACTATATCGTCGGCTACATCACATACTGTTCATTCATATTTTTTGACATTTTGAGAAACTTTGGTATGGGTAATAAGGACGTTTAACTCTTCATAATAACAGAGTTTCAGACTTGGACTCTACCTAATTAATGAGATATTAATTAGCAAATTTGATCTATGTGCATTTAATTCAAATTTATTTTTTCACATACAGCGCTATCTGACATAGATCACTATGTGATGCACTAAAAATAACATACATACGTACTTTAACACATGGATAATTAGCTATCCTGTGTTCTTTAAGAAAATAATCGAAATCGATAAGATACATATATCTTCATCACATACCGATCTATATCAAATCTGCGTCACATACAGCGCTATCTGACATAGATCACTATGTGATGCACTGATACGACAATTGCGCCTTTTTTATAATACAGTGATGAATACGTCACATACTGGTCTATATGTGTTCTATCTCGGACATCGTTTGGAAAAACAAAAAAATCTTTGTCACTTACTGATCTATATGTTTACAGTCATATTAAACAGTGTTGGCTAGAAAACCAGCATTTATTTTCACTGAATTAAAAACTCTGTAGTGTTTTCTTGATGATATTTCCTTTTGCCTGGTAGTAAATGACGCCAAATTGGTATGTTTCGAGCGTATTACGAAGGGAAGATTTTCAATTGCGATTTTCTCGAAACACATATTTTGTGAGATAGATCAGTATTTGTGATGAAGCCGACGATATAATACCTAATAATAATGTGCCAAAGTTGTTGTTAGGAGGGGTCGTAATTTTGTCGTCATACATAGTGTGTCATCTCTTCAGTGACTGCTTCAGTTTTAATGATCACTCCCGTTTTCTCAGCTAGCGGGAGCCCGCACAAAGCGTGGGCATCCCACAAGTTAGAAACTAATTATAGATTTCTGTATTTTTGTGGAATTTGGAGTAAGCAATAAATATGACTGAGTAATACTAATATTTTGTTTACCTACCTTGCAGTCATTGAAGTTAATTCTGCTTGCTGTATCTCTGGGTTGTACTGAAAGTCTGATAGAGCATGCTGCCACTATGACCCATGGACCGTATCTGATGAGTGACCAAGATAGAAGGGATGGTGGTATCTCAGATGGACTGATTAGATTCAGGTAAGGGATGGGGTATCTCAGATGGACTGCTTAGATTCAGGTAAGGGATGGGGTATCTCAGATGGACTGATTAGATCAGGTAAGAGATGGGGGTAACTCAGATGGAATGATTAGATTCAGGTAAGGGATGGGGTGTCTCAGATGGACTGATTAGATCAGGTAAGAGATGGTGGTAACTCAGATGGAATGATTAGATTCAGGTAAGGGATGGGGTGTCTCAGATGGACTGATTAGATTCAGGTAAGGGATGGGGTATCTCAGATGGACTGATTAGATTCAGGTATGGGATGGGGTATCTCAGAGGACTGATTAGATTCAGGTATGGGATGGGGTATCTCAGATGGAATGATTAGATTCAGGTAAGGGATGGTGGTATCTCAGATGGACTGATTAGATTCAGGTAAGAGATGTGGTATCTCAGATGGAGATTAGATGTCAGGTAAGGGAATGGGGGTTCTCAGATGGACTGATCAGATTCAGATAAGAGATGGGGTGTCTCAGATGGACTGATTAGATTAAGGTAAGAGATGGGGGTAACTCAGATGGAATGATTAGATTCAGGTATGGGATGGGGTATCTCAGATGGACTGATCAGATCAGATAAGAGATGGGGTTTTGTCTCCAGATGGACTGATTAGATCAGGTAGAGATGGTGGTCTAACTCCGATGGAAGAGTTAGATTTCATGTAAGGGTGGGGTATCTCAGATGGACTGATTAGATTTCGGTTAGGGAGGGGTTATCTCCGATGGGACTGAGTTTTAATTCAGGTAAGGGATGGGGTATCTCAGAGGGACTGATAAGATTCAGGTAAGAGACTGTGGATCTCAGAATGGAATGATTAGATGCAGGTAAGGGATGGGGTTATATCAGATGGACTGATTAGATTCAGATAAGAGATGGGGTGTCTCAGATGGACTGTTAGATTCAGGTAAGGGGATGGGGATCTCAGACGGGACTGATTAGAGTCAGGAGGGATGCGGGATCTCAGAGGAACTGATCAGATTCAGATAGAGATGGGGTTGTCTCAGAGGACTGATTAGATCAGGTAAGAGATGGTGGTAACTCAGATGAATGATTAGATTAAGGTAGGGGATGGGGGTACTCAGATGGACTGATTAGGATTCAGGTTGGCGACTGGGGTTTGGTTTATCAGATGGACCTGAGACTTAGATTCAGGTAAGGGATTGGTGGTATTCTTCAGATGGACTAATGGATTTTCAGGTAAGAGATGTGGTATCTCAGATGGACTGATAAGATGCCAGCGGTTTAAGGGAGGGGTGTATCTCAGATGGACTGATCAGATTCAGATAAGAGATGGGGTGTCTCAGATGGACTGATTAGATTCAGGTAAGGGCTGGGGGTATCTCAGATGGAATGATTAGATTCAGGTATGGGATGGGGTATCTCAGAGACTGATCAGATTCAGAAAAGAGATGGGGTGGTCTCAGATGGACTGATGAGATCAGGTAAGATTGATGGCGGTAACTAGGATGGAAATGATAGATTCAGGTAGGGAATGGGGTGGTATCTCTCAGAGACTACATCACAACGTCAAGTACATATGGTAGTGTCAAACCGCAAACTGAGGCATTTTCCTTTTCAGTGCTGCTACCGCGTGGGTGATTGATCACGATGGGCGCCGACGCGCTTATTGTACAAGTAACTTGACATGACTAAGCATAATTAGTACTGACGTACTGGAAATTACAATGTAAGGCAAGGGCGATGGGATAACATTAATTTGGGACATTTTTGTGACAAAATAATACACTAAGAAAATACAGGCTAACTTTCTCAATCCTATTTCACAGCCTCCCTCCCAGATTGTGCCGTCCCGCCACAGACGTATGTAAGTTCAACGGGATTGGAATGCGCACGCGAAACTGCCTACTCTTAATCCTATACTACAACTTCTTTTGACTCCAAACAGCATTCCGGTGTATTCATCGCGCCATTCATGTGTTTTTTGTCATCACACAGTGCGAGTGTTGTCATCGTACAGCCCGGATCGCCTCGATCATTATTGGCAGAATATCCCACCAGTTCAGTGTCGTCACCATCCAACATGCCTTGCCCATCTAGTCCGTGGTGTGAGGCGCACGTCTTAGTATTGGACCCACCTTCACCATCATTGCCATCAACAAGCCCATCTGCAATTTTCGACAGTGTGCAGCTTTGCTGTGCTTCACTATCGCTCGGGACGCCGTCGTTTCTCTCACATACGGAGTTCTTTTCATTGACAACGATTTAGTGGATCTCCCGATCTACGGGTACATTAACAGCACCCCACCCGACTGGTTCGGCATTTTGTTCATTTTGGTACGTCACTAATCTTGATATCTCACAATAACCTGCCAACGCTGTCTCAGTTACTCTTGTGAAGCCCGCACATCCATCTCCAAGGTGGCAGTTATCTAGCCCTGTAGCTACACCTCCATGTCTGGTCTTTCGGCCGCGGCTGACCGTCATCCAAGTCATCTGGCCAGTCTGGCACCATCCCAAGTCTTTTGGCCTGTCTGGCCATCCAAAGTCGGCCGGCGCGTCTGCCATTAGTCTCAAGTCCGGCCCATCTGCCATTCGTCTCAATTCGTCCGCGCGTCTGGCCCAGTCATCCAAAGTTGTCCGCCTCGACTGGCCATTCATCAATCGTCCTGTCCCGTCTGGGCATTCATCCAAAGTCGTCTGGCCCATCTTCCATTCAAAGTCATGCGGCACGTCTGCCTTCGTCTCAAGTCAGCCGGCCCGTCTGGCCATTCAAAGTCGTTGATGGAGAGCCGTAACCTCACTCTTCATACGCGCCGAACCAGCTACACCAGACACTGTTTTGGACTTCACCTCCTCGCATCGCCTACGCCTGTCTAATTTGGCAGCAACAATTTATTTCTCCCTTTATCGTCCCGATTGTCTACCCCCCTACCCACCCAAATGCTCAACGATTACCATTCAATGCTTTGATTGTCGATTGTCGCCCGATACTGGTTGATTTCTTGTATAATAACTTATATACAAGGCTCTCATCCTCCTCTTCCTCCTTCCCTACTCATATAATAGTATCTCAAATTATTCCACAATCAGCGGAATCTATGGGGGCTTTCGCCGCTCACGCTTAGGATTCCTCCTAGTTTTCGGGCCATCAACTACTGCATCAGGCTCGATCTGCCCACTTCCCGGTTGCCTCCGTCCTCTGCTCCCCGCTCCCCCGTGGGGTTCGCAGGTCACTTCTCCCTTTGCTTCATCGGCCTCCGCACTTCTCCCGGGGTATATACTTTATGTGTACGTCCGGATCGAAGTGTACCCTCTTCCTAAATTTCCCTTCGTCGATTCTGCACGCCCGTTCAGCCTCCGCTTCATCACTAGCGTCTCCTAGCCTTTCTACGGCTCAATCTCGTTTGTTGCTTCTTCAACTGTTGACGACTCGTCCCAGCCGCACAAATGCCTGTCCGATAATCCCGGGACTAGTAGACTTTTTTTCGGGCTAGTAAAACTTTGGGTAGTCGTGCCCGTTCGGGCAAGTCCAATCCCGGGTCCAAATATCGCTAAATGGTTATGGTGTTACTGCTTTACGCCCAAACAATCACTATATTAATCAGAAAACAGTAATTACTAGCCATATTCCTTTACAAGATTACCGTTTCATGAATCAAGGAACAACAAAGAATTAAAGATATTAACATAGTACACAACGTCGACAGACCAGCTAGGAATGTCCGATCAGATGCTTTCCCAGTCCACCGGTCCCAGGGCACGATCTTGGCTCGCCACATTTATTTCGCAATCTTAAACATGTTAAACAGGGCTGAAAAATGTAAATTTCCCGGGAAGCGAATACATTTTCCCCGGACAGCTTCCAACATAATGAAATTATTCACCTCCAAATTAATTCCTAATGGTCCGGGTGAACGGCGTGTAGAAAACCGCTTTTCACGCGCGATTCGTGTCATCTGATAATTGGTATTTTCCGTGCCAAAAAAGGCGCTGAAAATTCTTTCCTGATTCAGTATTTACAATAAAGCAATTATCTCACCCCCATGATAAATGGATATAAAACCAAAACACTACGGAACATACTTCCATTCATATGTTAATTGCAAGTAACAAAAATAACGACGGTAATTAAATCTGAATATTTTAAAAAAAATCATTTCAGAAACGACTAACATAAGATGGAAATCTAAAATATCATCATGTATTTTTATGTAAATACGTCAGATTTAGCTTGAAAAAATTACAAAATGGCCGAAGGTGAAACCCGGCTGCATGGCCCACGTGCGTAATCATTTGTTTTGACACAAGAAATGATTTGAACTCAGTTAGCCATCTCAGAGGAATCTTACCGGTATTGAAAATTTGGATCAGAAAATACACGTGGGTGACGTGATTACCTGTGGTCATGAGCTGAAAAGTCTATGAAAGATCAGTAGAGTTGAAAGCTTAGACTCGCTTGGGGAATTTCCCGGACCGTTTTTTAATCATCAGGTTTTTCCGCCGGCGGTACAACAGTTCAGACCAGCCGGCTGGCTGTCCTGTACGGAGCTCATTTCCCACTGAGAATCGCGGTAATTTTCGCGCATGTTCTTCACTTCTCGGGCAAGCAGTTTCTTATGAGGTTGCCCGATCGCGGCAAGCTAGAAAAATAATGTGTCGCGGCCTGACTAGTCAACTCCTCTTCATCCTCACGTCGCCACCCCCGAACTCCTGGTTTCTGACTCCCCTACCTTTACTGCAGGCAGCTCGTCGATCGCACCAATAGGACGACCATGACTAATTAGTCGTCTCCTCTTATCGCAGGCGCCCTGTCCTAGTCAGGTGTCCCTCTGCGTCGCCATCATTCTTGTCTTCCCCTTTCAGGCGGAGCTGCTACGCCCCCGTCGTCGCGACCCCGGTCTTTCTATAGGCCTCTGTATCCCGTTGCCAGCAGGTCTAACTTCAAGCCCCACTTCTGAACATGTAGTTCCATCCACCACTATGGTCCATTAATAGAGCCTTTAACCATTTCACGAGAATATACTCTCGGCTACTGCGGACAGACTTCTGGATCCGGAAGACTTACATCCTGAGAGCGCGGTTAACACAGATATGGGCCATCCCACGGCAGGGATAACTTCCTGGAACAGTCGCAACTTCCTCGCATGGTTATAGAACCAGACGAACTGACATGCCCTAAACACCGGGGGGGGGGGGAAACCCATGCACCAAAACGGTCGTACTTCCGTTTCTGTCTCTTCATACTGAACTCCAACGCGTTGCCTTGCTCTCTCCTGAATTCCCTAATACGCTCTCTCAACTCCTCGCATAGTCCCGTTTCGCCATCTCCTTCATCTGGCACAGCAACCAACCACCCAGTCACGGGAACGGGAACACCCAACATCTAATTTTGGGGGCTCTTGCCGGTCGACTATTGAACCACTTGAACGATAAGAGAAGCCCACATATGAGCGATACTGGTCCCAGTTACTTCTGATTTTGAACGGTTGAATCATGATGGACAAGGCATTGGCAATATCGGCGTTGTAACGCTCGACAAGGCCATCCGACTTGGGGTTGTACGGATTCGTACGGGTCTTCTCGATCCCCAATATCCGACACATCTCTTGGAACACCTTCGACTCGAAGGTACGGCCCTGGTCGGAACATACAGACGAACCATCCTCCAACTTCGCTGCAACCGTCTCGCCGCATGATCTCTTATGGCATATGCATCCATCCACGGGTCCAGTAATCGCAAAACAACTAGGAGGTATGCCTTCCATCATCCGTATAGTCAAAGGCCCTAACACATCCAATGTCTAACCCGTTCCAGAGGAGCTCATACTTTGTAGGGTTGAGTGGGCTCGGGTGACGTTTGGTGGCCCCCCCTCCTCCGCGCGCGCCTACAAACAGAAGTAGATACGACCTCACGTACCGGCCGCTCATCCCCTCCAATAGTACTTTCTAGAACCTTGTAGGGTCTGTTCCGACCCAGGTGGCTCCCGTGCCTTCAATGCATGTAGCTCATCTAGCACTCGCTTCCGCATTGACCTTGGTAACGCACAAGCTACTTAATAGTCTTCCCATCTCCACTATCCCATCTCTTCACCAGAATTCCCAGTCACTGCCAACATGTCCCCACTCGCCCCCCCAATATGTCTTCCATGCAGACGACAAGGCAGATAACCTCTTTCCATGGGGGTCTCCCCTCTCCAACCTCCTTTCTCCTCAGGACACAGAGCCATTTGTCTCGGTTGCAACTTCGCCTCACGTATCATCTCTAGTGTGATCTAGGTTGTATAGTCACAGTA
>JAMKCH010025892.1:0-29357 GCA_023653785.1 Ophioderma brevispina
CGCCATAATGCATGTTGCAAGAAGCCCTAGTCAATACTGTGCTAATCTTTGGGTGGTTAACAACCCTAAAACGCGGTTTTTTTTTTTATATCTTGGGAATGAAAGGGATTTGAAGGGCTCAAATTTCAGGATGACAATGAGAAAAATACGTGCTTTCATCTGATATCAAAATCGGATATTCCTCCTGGTAGATAGTGGTGTCCCAAAGACATCGGAACACGCACTTTAATCTCTATAACAAAGCTATTGATTAACATACAGAATACCGCTCTCCCTCCGTGTTCACTTGGAATTGGGCAATGAACCATGAAGCTCCCGTTCCTTCGGAGGGGATGTTAAGCCTCGGTCCCGTCTCAGAGAAGTCAACCGCAGTCAGTGGTCAATAAATATAGGGTGTAAACCCCTACTGTTCCCGATCCGCCCCAGTCTAAAAAAAGTGGCCATGATAGGATCGTCCGTACCGTGGATACACGCTGCCACCGGTTCACTCTTTACTCAGGGTTGAATAAATCCTGACACCACCACAAGCACATACTATGACAAAATGTGGACACGCGAAGAAGACTTAAAGCCATTCAACAACTCACCATATCTCATTGTATAGGCGTACCGTTGTTGATATCGTTATCAACCCACAGTTGATAGGCAAATTAGAGCATCGCGCCCGGCACAGTGACGCTTAAGTCGACGCACAGTTCGTCACGTTTGGAACTATGAGTACGTGCGCGCAAGGACATCCAGTTGCAGAACTGCAAAGCAATAACGAACCAAAACTAATAATTTTGCTTTAGATTTTGCAAAATAAATATAAATCTTTTTTGGCAAACTGAAACATTGTAGTGTTATAGTGAGAATAATCCATTTCCTCTATACACTATATGAATAGTTTTTCTTAAAGATTTTTTGTTGTGAAAAGTGATTCAAACATGTTTAACAACCAGAGTGGTTCTTCACAATCAACAACTCTGGGCATTTCCGATACTCTGGCTATTTTTTCCCGCCTCCGGGGCGGCTAAAACCACCCTCCTGGGTTAAAAATACATAGAACGCATGGATGCATCGTTGTTGATTTGTGATGAACCACTCTGTAACATGTTTGAATCCCTAATTCCTCGGTCTGGTGCAGGCTAAAATTAATTGTATGGCATGGCTTTAAATGCATATAGATACTTGGGTTCCAATGTTTTTTAAATCTGCCCATATGTCCAATGGTGGCAATTTGGGATGGTTTTCTCCTTATTAATATCTCTGAACCAATAAAAACTCCTGTGGCATGTGCATGAACCAAGGCTTGAACCAGTAAACAATTGATACTAACATGCACTTCATCTGTGAAGACACAAAGAAGAATTACGAGTCCAGTTCAGTTCCTATGAGGGGCTGCTACTGGTAATCCTGGTGACCAGTACTACCTGTCCCAGGGCCGAGTTGGCGGCGGCTAACCGTCACCCCATCGGGTTCTAAGGATCTGATGAAGGGTAGCTGGTTACCCTGGTAGAATGAACTAGACTGGGGACAATCTAATTTACAAGACGGCCTGTATTGGGAATGGATGTGTGACCCCTTAATGCCCCCTTGGAGGTGGACTTGACCTTTTGACCCCTGTAACATCACCAATATGTCAACAAATGTCATTAAATGTATTTTACTGTGTTAACACCTTTACAAGGATCCATATTATTGAGTTTCAATCAATCCAAGCATGTCAGGGATTTGACCTTTTCACCCCTAAAGGTGCCCCTGGGTCACGGATGGGGTTAATGTACTGTCTGTATCTTATGATGCACGAGGATGATCCGACAATTCAGCTCAATCGGCGCTTGTTTGTAGAGGTTTTTTTTGCTTTGACCTTGAACTTTGACCTTTGGGGTCGAGCCTATATAGGACTTCTTTACCATTTAATGTTAATCACTGCAGCAATAATAACAGGCGCTTATTGGCTTTTATAGGCGAGATATAGCCAATTGTTCTTCTTTTTAGGCATTTTTTGGCAAAATTGACCTTTTGACCCCATCTCTTATGACATTGCTCCCGGTATTAAAAAAACCTGTGTACAAACAAACACTGCATTGTTCCAATGCAAATAAAAAAATTTTACTATGCTTAGTTTGGAGATAAAATCTTGAAAATTATTTGACCTAAAAACCGGAAAGGCCCTTAAATGACCTTTGACCTCCCAAAATAAAATTATTGCTACACCAGGTCACATGAATGCAAATCTGAAGGTGAAGTCACTGTACTATGTTGGGTTGTCGAGATAAAAATTTTTGAATATTTTGGATATGTGGTTTTTGACCGGAAGTTCCCCTTTAATGAAATTGACTCCATGCCGTGACAAAACATTTGTGAAGGTCTAAGCTGTTCAAATATGTCTGCGTCACGTACCATGCAATGTGAATAGAGCAGATAGCTATTTTTGAAGATTTTTGAAGATTTTCACATTAAGACCGGAAGGCCCCCTTAATGACCCAGATTTGACCCGACCCATACTGTTTGTGAAGGTTTCTAAGAGCTTCACATGCATGAGCACGTACCATGCAAATTGTTAAAATGTACGAGGAGATACAGTTTCAAGAAAATCAACACTTTTGACCCATGGGGACCCTAGATGACCCGATATGGGTCAAAGTCATAGGTCATAAAGGGGATGGCTCGCGGTAATATGGTGCAAGTCTGGTTAGAATACCTCAAAAACATGAAAACCAGAAGCAGTTGAAGTGTGCCAGAAGGAAGAAAGCAAAAGAAAACTACGACATGGAAAAGAGCTATTTCTAAGACGGCCCTTATGGGAATGTATGGTGATACCCTTAATGGCCCCTTGAGGTGACTTGACTTTCCACCCCTTGTAAAACTTCACCAATAAGTCACAATGTATTAAATGTATTTTTAACCTGTTAACAAACTTTTACAAGGATCAATATTATGAGTTTCAACTCAATATCAAGCATCCAGGGAATTTGACCTTTTCACCCCTAACTCGTGACCTGGGTCACGGATGGGGCAACTGTAATTGTTCTATATTTATGATGCCACGGGATTATCCCTGACAAATTCAGCTCAATCGGGCTTTGTTCTGTAGATTTGACCTGTGACCTTGAACTTGACCTTTGGGGTCGAGACTATCATGACCTTGCCAGCATTAACGTTACATCACTGCAGCAAGAACGGGCTTTATCTGTGCTTTATAGGCTGAGATATAGCCAATTTGTCTTTTTTTAGCATTTTGGCAAAAGCCATTTACCCCCTTAATGACCTTTGACCCCAATAGAAAAAACCTCAAGGACATGCAAAAATGCTGGTTACCAGTTCTTAAATAAAACAAAACTATTCTGTAGTTCTGGAGATAAAAATTTTGAAAGTTATTTCGCCTGAAACCGGAAAGACCCTAACTGACCTTTGGACCCTAAAATAAACAACCCTTCATACATCAGGTAACCCTAATGCATATCTGAAGGTTTGTCACTCTACTATGTTTACATTTTGAGATAAAAAATTTTTGAATATTTTTGGTTTTTGACCGGAGCGTTCCCCCCCTTAATGACCTTTGACCCCATTCCGAGCCAGCGTTGTGAAGGGTCTTAAGCGGCTTCATATGTATGAGTCCGTGACCATACAATGTTTATATTGCAGATGGGATTTTTGAAGATTTTTTAAAGATTTTCACAATAGACGGAAATGCCCCCCTTCCTTATGACCCCAGAGTGACCTCTCAACCCAAATTTTGTGAAGGGTCTCACGCTGCTCATATGCATGAGTCACGTTACCGTGCATTGTAATCGGTGGCGGCTGATGATGAAACTTTTAAAGAAAAAATAACACTTTTTACCCTGTGACCCCTAGGAGACCCGACAGGGGTTCTCAAAAGTCATGTGACAAATTAGGATGACTCAGCGGTCATTTGGTGGAAGTCTGGTTCAGATACTCAAAAACCATGACTGTGAGAGTCCATCATTGATTGTTGCCAGAAGAGAAAGAAAAGAACGCATCAGAAAGGCAGAACCAGACGGCCAGAAGGCCGTATTGTAAAGAAGAAGAACGCATCAAAAAACAGAAACAAGACGCTGATGGGCCGTATTGTAGAAAGAAAGCCATCAGAAAACAAAAAGGCGGCCTGAAAGGCCGTCTTGTAAAAAGCGGTTCGCGCCTTACGTGATAGCTGCTCATATAGTGCGCAAACGGTATCGGACGTTAGTCAAACAAATGCGGCAACAGTTTCTGGGGACCATGAAGGGCTTACTGCATGAATTATACCAGTGTGTTGTGAAGGGGGGGGGGGGAGGACATTAAATGGGGGGGGAGGGGGGGTGTAGGCTAAATCGCTTCAGGCAAAAAATCGTGGGCTACAAAGTACTCCTTTTTAAAAAAACATTAGCGCAAACTGTTTTAAGGCGATATCTGTCGACTATTGGACTAAGGAAGTAAATTGGTGTCAAATGAAAGCTGTGAATTTCTTATGAATGATATAATATAGGGAAAGCGGGAAAATTGGTTAATTTTACCAATCCCAAATCGTAAGATAGACCGCGCCACCAATATCAGTACGCGGTCTAGCAGACGACCTAATGCATGATTACTGTTATTAGACTATAGGGGTTCAATATTGAAATTGTAATAGTAGAGTGGATTTTGAGGCCATTTCGCGTTGATGAACGGGGGCTGCGTTTGGTTACTCAATCACGTATGATGTCTTTTGCACGAAAATTTACATTTTGGCTGAAAATATTGCATTTTTTTTAATTTCCAAATTTTGTGGTCATATGGCATTTCTGCGCAAATTGACCTTTGACCCCCTTAATGACCGTTGATCCCGGTATAAAAAAAAACTTGTGCTACACAACAAAAATCATTGTTCCAATGCAAATAAAAAAATTCTACTAGCTAGTTCTGGAGATAACAATTCTTAAAATCTATTACTTAAAGAAACCGAGAAATGAACCTTAAATGACCTCTGGACCCTCCAAATAAAAAATATTGCATACACAAGGTAACATGAATGCAAATCTGAAAGTGAAGTCACTGTTATGTTTGGGTTGTGAGCCATAAAAATTTGTGAATATTTGGAATATTTTTGGTTTTTACCGAATAGTGACCCCTTAATGACCTTGACCCCATGCAGAGCACAAAGTTTGTGAAAGGTCTTAGATCGCTTTATATTTATGAGTCACGTGAACAGCAACGTGCACCTATAGCAGGAGCTATTTTGAAGATTTTTTTGAAGGATCGTTTTTTCACATAAGACCGGAAGTGCCCCCTTAATGACCACAGATTGAACGCTCAACCCATAACTTTTGTTGAGGAGTCTCAAGCTACTCAATATGCAGGAGTCACGTGACAGTTGCATGTGAAAACCTATGTAGGCGCCTGTGCAACACTTTTTAAAAGCAAAATGACACTTTTGACCCCCTGTGACCCTAGATGACCCCGACAGGGGTCAAGTCATGTGACAGAAATGGGATGTCAACCGGTAATTTGGTGTAAGTCTGGTGGAATACGTCAAACATGACTGAGCTAGAAGCAGTGAAGTGTGACAGAAGAAAGAAAGAACGAACAGAACGCATCAGAAAACAGAACAAGGAGGCTTGAAGGCCGCTTGTAAGACGCAACAAAAACAGGACAAGACGGTGACAGCCGTCTTAAAAGAAGATCTACATCAAGGGCATTCAGCTCTGGCTGAGCTATGGTGGCCATCAGCACATGGCTGCCTTTGATGTGGCATGGTTGCCCAAAGCTAGCCCCAACGATTGAAAACTGTGGATTGGCGTCAGGAAGGTGAACATCCGGTCAAGTATCTTTTGCCTCCAAAAAAATCCTTCACCAGCGGTATGCGTTGATGTGAGGTAAATCCGGTCCACCCCGTTAACGGGGACAAACGCGTTTAAAACTTTTGGTCTAACTAACTAACTAACTATCCTATTTCAACAACTCACTGCATCTTTGTACAGGAGCGTACGTACCGTTGTTGATTCATTAATATCAATCCACAGTTGATACGCAAAATAGTGAGTCACGCCCGGGGCAGTGTTTATGGAAGTGCGTTTACGTGGTACGCTTAAGTCGATGTGCTGTTCGTCATGTTTAGAACTCGGAGTACGTGCAAGCACACCAGGTGCAAACTGCAAAGCAACAAACAAACCAAAACAATTGTTTTGCTTTAGATTTTGCTAAAATATTACTATTAAAGATTTTTGTCGAACTGGAAACATTTTAGTGTTGTAAGTGAGAAAAGCGATATTAATAAGTTTTCATAAGGATTTTCGTTGTTGAAAGGGATTCAAACATGTTACAGAGTGGTTCATCACAAATCAACAATGATGCATCCATGTGTCCGCATATTTTATCCCACAAAAAAAAAAAAAAAAAAAACACGAGGGCGGCTTAGTTGGGTCATTCGGGGCAATTCCGTGACCGTGGAAAGCAGAGCATCATTTCTCAGTGGATTTGTCTTCTATGAAGGTTAATGAACAAATTTAGCGGGGGTGCCCCTCGAGAAAGTGTGGGCGGAATCCAGGAGGGGGGAAAATTCAAAATACAGGGGTAAAAAATGAAACATGCTTGGATTGCTTTAAAAAGGTAACCAAAGTGTTCTTCTTGTTACAAGGATTAAAAAAAGGTATAGTTAGTACTACCTACAAGGTATGGTTACCGAGGTATAAGACAAAATTCGCTTTAATGGTTAATCATCAATATTAGCACAGTAGTGAATAGGGCCTTGCACTATGCATTATCGCGTCTAGCATAAAAACCGCAAGTTTATTTCCCACGGTACTTGATGGTCATTGTGTAAGTGTGTCAGGCTCTCATATCAAGTAGAGAACACGCTTTTTCAAATTTTTTGGGTAACACACACTGGCATCTCTGAAATTACAAGAGTTGAAAATCCAAAATAATTTTGCAACAGTCTGTGAGCTGAATTTCAATGAAATCACAAGATGTCCTTCAACTTGCTTATCAGAGAGGCCAACCTGTAGGATTATATATCATTGAACATTACATTGCAAAACATTGCTAACGAAATAGTAATAGACAGCAGATTGTTATCTAATCATTTTTTTTTTGTAAATCAGCTTATGATTGCACCATATTTGGTGGTGCAATATTAGAACTGATTATGATGTTGATGATGATGAAACCACTACTTAGACAATATGAGCCAAATCTGCTGTCATGGCCAAATTTGGCATGAATTGCATCATTTCATACTACGAAATATGGCATTTATTGTGAAATAGTATGCTTTGCTGAAATTTATTGATTTAACCATATGTGTCAATGCTTTGTGTGATGTCTTTAATGCAAACCTTAAAAGGGAATTTCATGATCCAGTAGCCTCGACCCCCCAACTTACCTAAAAAAAGTTTAAATTTTTATATCATCTGAACTGTTGGCCTAAATATATTGCGTGCCTGATCTTATGTGCAAATTTGACCTCCTCTTGAAGAAATTCATAATTTTATATTTTCTGCAAACTGACAGAAACGGCAACACAGTAGCCTATGGGGCAGTGTGATACAAGCATTTGTACATAACATCAAAACGCACCATCAGAATCAACTGAAATTTTGAAACCTTTTCTCGGGGATGTATAGTGAACTATAAACCAAATATGAGTTGCTAGGATTGCGAAATTTTAATTTTAATTAAAATTAATTAAGTACCTTTAATATTTATCTTTGTCCCACGTGCCAGTACATAATTAGTCGGCTTATTTTTCATCTCTTGTCACAACACCAGAGCTGCTTGTTAGGCGGTTTAGCCTCCCATTACCTGCCCAACATTGTAAGAGCAAAAGCTGCATGTACTTAGTATACCATTTATTTGAAAAACAAAAGGCATTATTTACAAAATGAAGTTAATTTTGATATGACCCCAAGTTTACCTAGTTCATTTATTTAAAGGTGCAACGAGAGATTTCACATAACAGGTGTTCCCAAAAAATATGAAAATTCTGATTTTTGCACTAATGTAAAGCTTTCTATCAAAAAATATCCCCATGTGAAAGGATTAAGCTGAAAAAAATTCTTTGGTACAAAAACTGTGAAATTTCTAATTTCGTATAGGAGCAAATGCGAAATTCAGCCTATATTTTATATTGAAATTAAACAAATGAAAACCGCCTTTTCTTTTCACTTTCAAGGCAGTTCTGTAACCAAAGACAATGTACGAAATCTATTGGGGGTCTTATCTATATGAAATCACTACATATGACACAATATATGGGTGCCCCAAAATCTCTCGTTGCACCTTTAACTGAATTGAGTCATGTGAGCCTAGTCACGGGCTAAAAACAAACGTGACTGCACTTGACTATGACCATTACATAATTTTAACACTGACGTGTGAGAACAAGATATTATGTACATATTAACAAGGATGCTTGTCTGGTACAAAGTGGGTACTTAAAGGGGCATTATATGATCCACAGCCATGACTTACCTCAATTTTTATATCAACTGCTGGTCTAAGTATTGTATCCCTAAACTTAAGTGCAGATTTGATGTACTCCGAAAGAATATGATAAGTTTGTATATTGTATGAAATTATAACACAGTGGCTTATTGGGTACCATGTGACTAGGATTTGGTCATATCATCAAAATGAACTGTCAGAATCAACTGAAATTTTGGAATTATAACCTTTTTGCAAGGATATCCAGTGAACCAATAATAAAAAATTAAGCAACCCCCAAATTCCACAAAAGTGGCAAAAGGTCCACTTTTTGTTTAATTTTTTGATAAAAAGGTTTATAATCTATAAAAAAATTTGACAAAGTCCACTTTTTGGTGATGAAATGTTCAAAAAGTAAAAAAAGACAATTTAAAAGGGGCATAAGTCCACTTTTAACAAAAAAGGTCCACTTTTTCTAAGTCTCGTATTCCCCAAAATCAATCCTGCATACAGCCCTGCACCCTACCGCTAATTTTACTATTAAAATGCATTAAAATCCTCTGAATTGCCATCAATTTTGGCTTCATTGTCGCCAATTTTAAACATATCTATTGCCAAATTCGGCATACTTAAAGCATTTGATAAAGTGCCATTTTTTGGTGTTTCTAGATTAAATACATTGCTGTTGTATTTTTAAGTTAAGCACATTGATATGTTTCCCTAGAATCATATGGCTTTTAATTTGAAAACTGGAAAGTTTGGTCTATACAAAAAATTAAAAGCTAACTGTATAGACATTGGACTTTCTTGTCAAAATTTCTCTAGATTTTGGTCCTTTTATCAAAAAAAAAAAAGCAGAAGTGGACCTTTTGCCTTTTTTGTGGAATTTGGGGGTTGGGCATTGCTTACAAATCCCAGAGGGTTAAAAAAGTTTGATGTAAAAAAAATTGATGTAAATCAGTTCAGTGTTTGCAATTAAATTTTGCCTTCTGCAACAAAATCCCAGCTTGACAAATTTCAGTGTTCCTCATCGCTGTAGGTTTTGGGCTATAACAATTAATTTTCTTATGGTTATCCTTGGAATCTTACTGGACATTTGAACTTCCCTTATCAACTAAAATCCTTAATCAGTATTTGGAATGGGCATTACATGATCACAAAGAGGAGTTCACTATTTTGTTATGCATCTTGCCACGTACTGTGTAGGTGAATGCTTATTGTACAATGACTCAAACAAACTGCAATCATTTTCAACATAAGACACGTACGCCTTTTACCACCAGAAATAGACTCGTGTTGCATGCCAGTTCATCAGTCCAGTTCTATCCACTCGTTCACCCCCAGAAGCTTAGAGTACTGGTATATGTTTGCAAGAAAGAGGGAAAGTCCACTCTTTAAAGGTGCATTAGAGATTGGGGAGGGCAACCCAAATAATTGTGTCTAATAGGAATGTTCTATAGAATAGGACACTCAATAGATTCTTCCATTGTGTGTTTGGCTACAGAAAGGTCGAAAAGAGAGAAAGCAGGTGATCTTGGTTTGATTATATTTCAATATAAAATATAGCTGAATTTCATCGTGCTCCTATACGGAAATTAGAAATTTCACACTTTTTGCTACCAAAGAACAACATTTCTCAGCTTAATCCTTTTCAGATGGGATATTTTTGATGGAAGCTTAAAGGGGCGTGTTCCGATGTCTTTGGGACCCCCTGATTTCCCGGAGGACGTAGTATCGATTTTGAATCAGAGTGAAAGACCGTAGTTTTCTCATTGTCGTCCTGGAAATTTGAGCCCTCGAATCCATTTCATTACCAAGATATAAACAAAAAAACGCCGTTTTAGTGGTTAACCACTTTTATTAGCACAGTATGAATAGGGCATTGCAACATGCATTATTGCGTCTACCATCAAAACCGCAAGTTGTTTTCCCACGGTACTTGGTGGGGTTGTATGTGCAAGTGCCAGGCTCTCATATCAAGTAGGAGAACACAATACACATAAATCGGAACAACCACCGTACATCAGGGCAAAATCAGTACTTCGATTTTTTTAAGGGGCACCTAATGTGAAATCTTCGTTGACCTTTAACATAAAGTAAGACATGATAATATGTAGGGTTCATTCAACAGCTCGACTCCAGACATGCCCTTGTCACATGAGGCAAAGAAATGTTGAGTACATGCTATTAACCCATTGAGGTCTACCACCTTCTTACAGTATATTGATTGTTCGTACAATGATTATAGCATGATATAACCTCTGAGTAACAATCCAAATAGGCCTTCGATTTACATCCCATTCAAGCATTCTTACCATGTTCTGATTGGCTTACTACATCATACAACCCAATTGTAGAACCAATCACATTGGCTGGTGGTTGCTCTCAGGTGGTGCACCCTCGTATTACACGCCTTTTTTTGTTCACCACAGTTTACCAAGGGGGGGGGGTGGTTACCCACCCCAGAGAATTCGGTTATTCTATTTTTATAAAGCACCCGATGCTTATAATTTTGATACCAGGGAGAGCTCTGAGTCCCTTATTTCCATTGATACCAAACTAAGTACCAACTTACCTAGTAGGGAGTCACAATGACGTCATCAAGTCCGCGAGTCGGCAAAATTGCATTTTCCACGAAAATAGGCGAAAATCCAATTTTGCGCTAAAAACGGTAGGAATATCGAATTTCATGCGGTTTTCAGCTTAAATGATGGCAATTGGATAGTTTTACATAAAGTAGAGTGTAGAGCCCTAGTGTGCATAATATTTCAAAATATGCCACCAAAAATATCTCTGGGGTGGTAACCACCCCCCCCTTACCGTCGACTTTGACGGCATTACCTAACCCCGGTGAGAACTAATTCAATTTTTCTTTGCTAAAATGACCGGAGAGGATGAGAGAATGATTATCCCCTAGAAGCTTTTACGAAAGTTTTTGGCATTTTAGCGCCACGGAGCGAAGCCTTCACTGGGGGGGGTGGGGGGTAACCACACCCTCCCTGGTAAGACGAGGGGTTAAAGGTGCACTGGGATTACAGCACATAAGTATACTACCTGGTGATTGGACACATTGAAACTTAGGTGATCTTTTGAGCCAACAGCAACATGGTAAGAATGGTGGTAGGGCTGAATATAACATGCAGATTTGATCTAAATTTGAAAATTTAAACTGGTTATTGAAATGAATACATGGTGGTGTTAATTAAAGGCTGACTAAGCGCGATGATTTGAAGCACCCAAATATTATGTCATACTAGTAATTTCAATTAGAATTGCCACTCATAGATTTCGTACCATGTTTTTTGTTACAGAAATGTCTTAAAATAGAGATTTGATTCATATAGGATGAATTCGTATGTATTTGCCTCCTGACACAAAATTAGAATTTTCACAGTTTTGTACAAAAGACAACACCAGTTTCTCAGCTTAATCCTTTGATGGGGATATTTGATGGAAAGCTTTAATCAGTAATTTTGATTTATTAGGGGACCACCTGATAGTGAAATCCTCGTTTGCCACCTTTAACCCAATGAGAAAAGGCTGTGTGTTGAAAGGACTAGGTAGTGCTAATGTCTAGCCAATTTATGTTATGAACAAAGAAAACCAAAATTACATAATTAAAAATAGACCATCATTTGAACATTTACATGTTACATGTAAATGTTGAAATGAATATGCGTTACAACTTTGAAAATGTCGTGTTGGATGGATCTGGAAGGAAAGGAATGGAAAATGTGTGGAATTTAGAAGCTTCTTCCATGGAAAGCATGTTTGACCTTTATTGTTGTATGCCGTTAATTTTAAAGCTTCTTCCAGTGAAAGCATGATTTTAGCCTTTATTGTTGATAGCCGTATTTTAATTTAATTACTTACGATACATTTGTCTATCTCTTTAAGTATACAAGACAGGAACAACGTATTGTTGATTGCAGTGCAATTACCGTATATTTACATTATAATTACTCATTTGGAAACTTGGCCATTTGAATAGTGCAATATGCCAACAACGATTCCCATTGCTTATTGACAGTAGGAAGATGTTTCATATTGAAGTCCCAAGTATGCAAGTGAGATATTGCCATTTATTCCATACAGTGCATGACAGAATCAATTGTAATACCTCTTTTGCATACTTGGGACTTCTATATGAAACATTTACCTAATTGCAGATTGTTTCATACCCCCAGACAAATGTCCTTGGACACAACAATCAAACATTTTACTCTGAAAAGTGTTGTAGTTAATGCCAATGTTACTATGGTTACTGATACTGCTTTCAAATTGCATCTGTTAGCCCATTAAAACTGTCATAAACAAATATTTTGCAATGTATATTGTTCTGCTTTGCATGACCTACTTTACTGGCTAATGTTTCCATTGATTCGTGGAAATTCCAGACAGGATAACAGTTAACCTCACTTCCCAACAGAACTATAGTCGTGTCCACACCAGGCCCAACAACTTAAAGGCTGACTCAGAGATTTCCAGATGAGGCCGCCCTCAATTTTTAAACAAATCGTGTTTTTTTTCATATACATAATGCTTGTCCATATACTAATCACTGTGTGAAATAGCTAAGCTCAAATCGAGTCCTTCTTATCGAAAATCACAACATTGTTATAAAATTCCGGATCCGGAAATTTTGTTATACACAGTATCCTATGGCACTGTTATACTATACATAAATGTTTACTGCATGAAAACGAAAAATCCGATTCATCTCAAACTTTGAAATTGGACATTTTACGTCACTTTCTTTAGTTCTAGATTACTATTTTTAATTATTACACACAAAAATTATATTTCGAAATCTCTGAGTCAGCCTTTAAGTTGTTGTCACACCGAGGTGGTAGCTTAGTGTGATGAACCGTGGAGACGCACTTAGTGTGTCAACACACTGAGTTCGCTGCAAATATCACACCAAGTTGTCCCAAAAAAAATATCTAGGTGTGTTGGCCAGCGCTCTAAATTTGCCTTGAGTTGTTCACCCGTGTATAATATACTGGTGTGTTGATCGCTGTGCAAATCTGAACTCTAACCTTCAGAATTCACCAGCAGTAATCATTTCCAGCTTGATTTAATTTTCTGTGCAGTGTGGTAAAAAGGGTTTTAGTTTTACATTTCCCCTGTGCATGACTTTTGACCTATGTGTGTGACCTTTGACCTCAGATTTGTTCTGTGCTCAGTTCAGTGGTCCTTTTGACCAAATTTGGTGGTCATAGGGCATTTTTATGCATATTGACCTATAGATGATCTTTGACCTTTTGGGTCACAACTCTGAAACCCTGATAACAAACGTAAAACTCTCCAGCCCTATCTTCATGCCAAATTTCAGTCCCACATATAAAAGCATAATGAAATGCATAGCTGCACACAGACAGAAAGATCTCATTGTTTTGGTAGTATATATTGGAATTGATTTTATACTATATTTGCCATCTTTCTTTTTAACTATTGAACTCCACCAGTGCCAAGATATTCGGCAGCAACATCACTTTTACTAGCCACTTAAAAATGCATGTAGATATCCCTCTGACTGCAAAATCATGTGGGAAGGGGGATCGTTGCCACCCCAGAGAGCTTTGACTGGGAAGAAAAAAGCTTGAAAATCATATGTTAAATTAGCCCTTTTGGCCTGCTCAATAGCAAGGAATTTTTGTGGTAATGGCAGAGTTCATCACATTGGAAAACTACAGCAACCTCGTCATATTTTCAAGATTTTAGGACACCCGAGATCGGCATGATATTACCCACAATGCATCATGAATCTGTAATGCCAATTTCACTTACTGTAATTTGCCTTGTATTTGGCTACAGAAGTGTCTAGAGAAAAAAAAAACTGATTTTGATTTGTTTACCCTACTTTACTGGCTAATGTTTTTTCCCATTGATTCGTGGAAATTCCCGACAGGAGAACATTAAACCGCACTTCCAACAGAACTATATACGTGTCCACACAACCAGGCCCACCAACTTAAATTCTGACTCCGAGTTTCAGATGAGGCCTCCCTCAATTTTTAAACAAAGCGTGTTTTTTTTTCAGATCCATAAGTCTTGTCCATCTACATAATCACTGTGTGCAATAGCTACTCAAATCCAAGTCCTTCATATTCGAAAAATCACACACAACATGGGTTAACAATCCTGATCCTTGAAATTTTTGTTATACAAGTATCCTATGGCACTGGTATACTATACAGAATTTTTACTTGCAATGAAAACGAAAATCCCGATTAACATCCAACTTGAAATTGGACTTTTACGCATTCTTTAGTTCTAGATTTACTATTTTTTAATTATTACACACAAAAATTAGATTCGAACTCTCTGAGTCCCTTTAAGTTGTTGCACACCGAGGTGTAGCTTAGTGTGATGACCCAACCGTGGAGACGCACTTAGTGTGTCAACACACTGAGTTCGCTGCAAATATCACACCAAGTTGTCCCAAAAAAATTAATCGAGGTGTGTTGGCCCAGCGCTCGAAATTTGCCTTGAGTTGTTCACCCGTGTATAATATACTGGTGTGTTGATCGCTGTGCAAATCTGAACTCTAACCTTCAGAATTCACCATCATATCCTTTCAGCTTGATGTAATTTTCGGGCAGTGTTGTAAAAAAGGTTTTAGTTTTAACATTTTCCCCGTGCATGACTTGTGACCTATTTGTTGGTGACCCGTTTGAACATCAGATTGTTCTGTTGCCATTTCAGTGTCTTTTGACCAAATTTGGTTGGTGTCATAGGCATTTTTATGCATATGACCTATAGAGATCTTTGACCTTTTTGGTCACACTCTGAACCGCTGATACAAACGTAAAACTCTCCATCCCTATCTTTCATGCCAAATTTCAGTCCCACATATAAAAGCATAATGAATGCATAGCTGCACACAGAAAGATCTCATTGTTTTGGTAGTACAGGGTCCCAGAATGATTAGTAGCCCATCGCTCCAAAATGTTTTTATTTGTTTTCCATAGAAAATCAATAACTTAGGTAAGCTGTTAATATCCACTTCATATCCTGTAACCTTTCATAAGATTTGACTCGTGACATCGACTACCAAAGTGAAAAATACAACTCGAATTTGTTTAGAGGTGCTGATTTTCATCCTTTGGGCTAAGTGAAAAAAATGTATGTGGTACTTTTACTACCCATTCCCTGGCAAGCTTTTTACAACATCTTTAGTCCCGTCGGAATATCGTTATGAAACACTCAAAACGTGTGATGTGGTACCATTAGATATCTGTGGTCCTCCTTTTTCCTTCGATACAAAATGATACTAATATGCCCAGTAAGCGACGTCAATATGATGTCATAACCTCGCGATAGACATGAAAGCTCATGGTGCCACACGAGCATTAGGCCTATTCTCTTTTGGACGTTTTCTGCAGCGTAAGCACTAAACCTCTGAGTTATATACAAGAAGCTGTCTTTTGCCTGATTAGAGCCACAACCAGCTTAAAATTCTGATAGTCCTAATATTTTTGGTGCAACATGGAAATTTTCGCCATATTGTGCACTTGTTTTTTCTGAATTGAACAATTAGTTGCTTCCTAATGGTCTTTATGACGTCACTGTGATTGCCATAAGGGCATGCTGGTACTTATCTTGGTACAAGGAAGAGAATGACCATACTATCTATTGGTACCAAACATCACAAGTGTCAAGTGCTTAATAAGAGATTTCCAAAAGAGGATACTGTGATGCAAAAAAGGCTTGGTAACTCGAGGGATAAAACACACAATACATTTTTTTTTCACTTAGCCCGAAAAAAAAGAAAAAGATGAATCACACCTCAACAATCGAGTGTATGTTCCACTTGGTTAGTCCGCTTTTCACGATTCAAAATTCTTCTGAAAGGTTTCAGTAATGAAGTTTGGACATTAAACCAGCTTACCTAAGGTTATTGATTTTCTATGGAAAAAATAAACTTTTTGGGTATCGATGGGTCCTAATCATCTGGGACCGCTGTATATAGTGGAAGTGATTTTATACTATATTTGGCCATCTTTCTTTTTAACTCCTTGAACTCACCATTGCCAAGATATCGGCACAACATCACGTTTACTGCCACTTAAAAATGCATGTATCCCTCGGACTGCAAAAGCATGTGGGAAGGGGATCGGGCACCCCAGAGAGCTTGACTGGAAGAAAAAGCTTGAAATCATATGTTACATTAGCCCTTTTGGCCTGCTCAATAGCAAGGATTTTTTGTGGTACTGGCAGAGTTCATCCATTGGAAAACTACGCAACCTCGTCAATTTGTCAAGATTTAGACCACCCGAGATCGGCATGATATTACCCCACATGCTCATGAATCTGTAATGCCCCTTTCACTTACTGTAATTTTCCTTGGAGTTTGGTCTACAGAATGTCTAAGAAAAAAAAACTTATTTTGATTTGTTATATATGTCAGTATAAACATAGGTAATTTTGTATTTGCTCTTATACAAATTAAAATTTCACAATTGTGTACCAAAAGAAACATTTTTCAGGCTTAATCCTTCAGATGGGGATATTTTGATGGAAGCTTATTTTGTTAATCATAATTAATATCAGGGCAAATCAGTACTTTTGATTTTGGTGAGGGACACCGATATGTGGAAATCTCTCGTTACAAACCTTAACAATCTTTAGTAAACCTCAATTCTCTTAGTGTGTGCATCACAAAGGTGTATTTATTTTAAATTGGTGAGCTAGAACATCATTATTCTTGCTCATTGCTGGAAAATGATCCTATTCAAATGAATTGCTAAAAATAAACCAGGAACATTACCTGTGTATATTATATAATGCTCATCCAATATGAGACAAGTAAACAACTTAAAGAGACATAAGCTTTCCAGAAAGAAGCGCCCCAATTTTTTTCAACCAGGTTTTTTGCATATTTTGGAAACGCTTTCCAATGTTAGATCACACCTGAACGTGATCAGCCGAAACGCCGTCTTTGTGTAATAAGATGATGATTAGTAAACTTTCGTCGTGCACGACAAGAAGTCAGCACGTGTCTATGGGGAAAATTACGATAGTCAGGCAAGTTCAAAACAAGGTGTGTTTTCTTTGTACTTGTTTGTCCAATAGACCTTCGAAACGTTTTTGGTAGGTGTCTACAATCGATCCGTCAATTGAGAGTATATCGTAATCCTCAAAAAAAAAAAAAATCTCCTCCTGTCCCCTTTAATAAAGATGTATGGACCCGATGCTTTTGCGTGATTTTGAAAAATACTTGGGAAAGCATTTATTCCTCTTCAAAAATATTTGTTATGCTTCATCACGCTTTACTGATCTTACTTGCTTCAGCACATTTTTAGAGTAAAGTGGTAAACACGCCTTTAGGGCTAGAATTATAGAATAATGGGGGGGTATTATTTTGGCAACCGTACTCACGTTCACGAGGACTGAACCAAGGCGATAACTTATTTTAAGTGAAGAACGAGACCGAAGACCGAGTTCTTCCATGCAAAATAATGGTGGCCGCTGGTTTCAATTTGTCGTAAAGAGATACCGGTTCCCCAATCCTACCTTTCATTCTCATTCTTAAACAGCTTTATATTATAATGTTAAGATCATCTTTAAACCAATTTCACGATACTTTAATGGCTTAAATACAACAGAGAGGACCCTGTCAGTCACACCACCCAGTGACAACAATCGAACAACCCGTTGAACGCAACAAACATATGCAGACGAGACGCAACGTTGCAGGCGCGCGAGTCAGCGGCGGAGCACGCGCGGTATGATTACTCGAGCGCTGTTCAAAAACCGTCCAATAACAGCAATACGCAGCCGCGTACTACCTGGGTTCAAGTGTCGAATTGAACCCGGCATCAGCCAATAAATTGCTTACATTTCCATACTGTTTAGAATGCAGTCATCCTACATTTTTGCCACACTTGCTGTTGTCCCCTCCCCCCGCCGAACGAAGTTTGTGAGGGGACTATAAAATGTCCTCCGTCCGTATGTCCGTCCTTATGTCCGGGATAAAATTGTTAACCCTGTTGAACATTTGTGATTCCTTTTTTTCTGGATGCGCTATAGTAGCAACTTGGTATATTGTGTAGAGTTGTGGATACCCCTACTTCACTCATGTAATTCATCCCCCCCCCAGGGTCCCCCCTGGGTCTGTCAGGGGGTAGGGGAAAAAGTCAAGGGAAAAAGGTCACTATTGCCAAAAATGTCACCAGTTGTTACAATTTATCCTGGAGTTCCGTAAGGGCTACGATTATTTAACTTGGTGGAAAGAAAGCGGTTGCTGAGTTCTCAACCTGATTAGATTTTGGGTGTAAATAGGCTAATTAAGTATCTAATTTGCATAATTTTTTGAAATTTTCCTCAAGTCCTTGTGTACAAGTTTTCTGGAGTCTGTAAGGCGTATAATGATGTACTTGGTGGAAGAGACGGGCCAGGCGTTTCTCAACCTGATTAGATGTTGGGCGATTTTTTAAATTTCTGGTTGTCGGGTCATTCTTTTGGGTTGCCTGCCTGTTTACCTTTCTTGAAAATGTGAAAATACGTAAAGTTCAATGTTTCGCCTTAGCTCTCGCTCCGCTTTCCAGACCCCGTATGGGTCCCAATTTAAATGTGGTCACATGATTTTGTTTTCAAAAATAGTGGGTTGCCAATTAGTTAGTAGTTCTACCAAAGTTTTAAATCCGTTTTTGTCCCCCGCTAACGGGGGTGGCCAGGAAATAAAATACAACCTCACACTCACAATACGGCCTTTTGTGAGGATTTTTATGGAGCAAAAGATAATTGAACCGGATGCCCTTCCTTCCGCCAATCAACATTTTCTGCTGTGGGGCCTACCTTTGGCAACCACGCCCCCTACAAGGCAGCACTGTGTTGGATGGCCGCCAATAGCTCACCAGAGCTGACGCCCTTTAGGTAAAAGATCTTCCTTTTTCATTCTGACCAGGTAACCAGCTATCCTCCTCATCAAATTTCCGGTAGGAACGATCAGATTTCCTTAGAAATCCAGTGGGGGTGATGGGTTAGCCGCCGACAACTCGGCCCGGGACATAGTACGGTACCAGTATCCCAATAGCAAAGGCCCTCACAGGAAACCTTACCTGACTCAAGGAAACTGGACCTCTGACCGCAAATTGAGTAAATTATATCATATTTTTTAACTAAATTTCGTGAATTTTCAGGGTTTTTGCATGATGAATTTCAAGATTTCCTTTCTTGAGTCTTTTACCAAAGGTAAACCATTTTTCTTTCAAGTTTATTTTTGGCGGAGCTAGTGATGACCAAAATTAAGGGTGACTGGTGGGGGCATTTTAGATGTCCTTGTGATCGCAACAATTCGGCGGGAACATATTTTACGCATCGCGCTAATTTGTGTTTATGTGTTTTTGTGTTTTAATTAACAAAAAACCTGAATAATCCACAAATGCAAATAATGTGTGTGCATGACCAAGACAGGCATTATAGCCAAAGTGGTATCTCTTATATGGGGAATTGATAGATATAGGACGAAACCAATTTTTAATTAAATCAGAGCCATTGGTTCTCATTATTAATCCTTTAAAACAACGAGTAGCATATCACACAGTATAACTGGTCCAAGAACTGTCATTGCCAAGTACCTAGTTGAACTACTGACTTTTCTAGCAGGCTCATCTTGTAGCTAGTTCAGCCAGTTCAAACATGTCAAATCCAGGTGTCCCTTTAAAACAAATACTTTATTAATTACTTGATAGCTAGTTTTTGGCTTCATATCAAAGTGAAGCCTATCTAATCAGGGCCGATCGACAGAGGGGGCGAAAAAATCTATCTCCTTTGCACTCGGTTGAGCACATCTTTGTTCAAAATTGGTCGTGTGAAAGTGTGTCTGTGCTCTTCAAGGTGAATGAATTTCGTAGGCAAAATCGGCCTAGAAGTGTGTTTTTTTTTGCGTTTGTTTTTTGTGTTTTGGGCTGTTTTTTTTGTCGCAATGTGTAACCCGTACCCAAATACAAAGTCAATACTCACTTGTGTGTTTGTTGTTGTATACGAACGCAGCCGTTGTAAGCATGATTTTTAATAGCGACACCTATTCAACTAGGGCGTTAAAATGACACGACCAAAGAATCATGCACTTCTTGTTTCTGGATTAAGTATACGTTCACGTCCAAGCATACGTGAACGGTGTTTGTTAGCCTGTATGAAGTTCGTCATGTGGGCAGGGCATTTGTGTGTAAATGGAATATTCATTAAAAGAACATGCGAATGTTAAGACGCAACCATTTTTATATTTGGGGGTTGGAGTGGTGTTTGGTATAAATGGATTCCTTGCTATGCGTCTGACGTCCCCTTTCTGCAGTAATGTTTTGGGTTTGGTGGTTGTGCCTATGTTGTCTTCTTTTCCTTAGGCATATTGTTGTATTATGAATTAGCTATTTTTCCTTCACTTGAGAGAGTTTTTGTGATAATTTTCGAAACATTCTGCCCGATTTGTTAATGTTGTGTCCGGCCTGGGTATGTTGTCGTGCGAACATGTCGCGACTATGGAGCGAACCATTTGTACTTAGAGGGTGCTTTGGTTCTTGGGGCGATATAGCCTTGCTGAAAGTGAATGTATAAAGGGGTTTAATTCACAAAGAAGTGTCGAATTCGAAATATATTATTTCATCTGGTTTAGCAGAAGTTATTATGTATTAAAACACTATTATTACCTTCATGGTAACTATATGCATGGCTAGTGTAACGCTACTTAAGGTTGCAAGATGTCAAATTTTCGTTCATTGTTTGGAGCTTTGTTGCATCCCTACCTAAGTTAATGGTTGTTCCGAGAATTTTCATTGTTCTCATTGTTTGTTTGTCAACCAATTTGTCCCAAGGTTCCTCACAGAACACACACGTGACCCCCATGACGTCGCATCACTCTAACCTATCTGTGCTGAACAAGCCAACACGAATTGCTAAACGCCATCGTCCAAGCACGGGTTAAACGCTATCGTTGTGTGCTCGAGACACGTGCACGGGAACCCACGGCGTCGTTTGGGGGTTTAGATTTTCGAAGCTCCTTTCCCGCTCTCGCAATTGCCGGCAGTTTTCCTGCATCATTGTCACAATCTTGGTATCAAATGAAAGGGAAAACCTATTTTCTTGAAAAATTCTACTCTTTAATTAAAAAATACCACATTGTCATATCACACCTTCATTTTCTTCACAAAAATCTTGGTAATTCGGCGCCGTAAAATCCAATCGCAAGTTATAATTAGCAAACACCTAATACCATAATACAGAAACAGGCCGTGGCCGTGCAAGACAACCGCAATTCAATTAACAATACCAGCTATATATTCCCTACTGTTTCCAGTTTTCAAGCATGGCAAATTACGAAACAAAAATATGTTGTAAACAAACTTTGTATGACACAATCCATGTTTCTCAACTTTTCTCGGCCGTGTATAATAAGGCAGTATAACGGCTGCAGAAAAATCACGACGTTCTCAAGACGTGGATTAATGTTTTGTATTAGACGTCACCGGGATTCCCCGTTATTTACAATTACGGCATAAAAAAAGGGGGGGTTATTTTCTACCCATGCAGATTCGGCCCAGTTTATAAATCGTAATATAGTAACGACACCAAATGTGAAAATGCATCTTAGCAATATTGTTTCTTTCTGATACGTTCAGGCTCTGAAGAGAGGTTACAAATTGTCTCCCGTCACTTCATTTGATCAAGTTTAGCTCGCAAGTTGTCCCACACTACACGTAGGGAAAAATCAGTCTACACGTCCACATAATGTCGATTGATTTTCATGACACTTCGATACAATACCCCTTTGGTTAGTGTCCCACATGTTGGTGACGTCATGCAGGGGTCGCACTAAGGTTGCGTTTGTCCGTCTAAACGCTCTTTTTGCCATTTCGGGCGCATAAAATTACATTTTGATTGAGCTAAACGCGTCCAGCTGTGACGTCGCAAAAAATCCACAAAAATCACTCCCCCTCCCTCACCCGACTTCATCAAGTATGACCAGGTTTTAAAAGTACACTCAGCTGAGGCAAAATGATACTGAGAATTCATGATGAATTGCCCGTTCGCTTTGCATCAATCCGAAATTTACAGCTACTGTTGCATTTCTTATTTCTCCTAAGTGTAAATTCATACATGTTGACGACAACCATTCTTGGGGAAATCCCCGCCGCCACTATGTCCTCCCGGCGATGTCACTCGCCTGCTACAAAATCCACGGTGCCGCTTGACCGCGCGTCCCATAAACTTTCACAGCTCGAACAAATTAAGCTAACATCAAATCATCGGGGGAAATATTGGAAAAAATAAGCTTCCAAACTAAAGATGAGTTCAAATCAACGTTGTCTTGTGCACATGGAGTTCCCCCAAAATGATTAGTTTTTGTGATCAACGTCGGTATCGGAAGCAGTCGGCATGCTGATAGCAGTTGAAAAGATAGCCCTCAAACCCCAAGAGTTACCAGGCTTAATTTGCGTAAAATTGTCGCAGTCTGATCAATAAAAAACATCGGGAAACATCATTCTTCAGTGGTAATTTATTACAATTTTGTTTGCCTTTTTCATTGAAGACAGCAAACTTCATTAACAATACAGTGATAATCACCCCCCAGATCAGCCCGTCCCGCCATCCCATGATTTAAAACATTTTGCGAACTGCCAGCTTTCAGCCGCATGGTCGAACAAGGTGGGCCTTTTTTTCATTTCAAAGTGAACCATGGATGAGGTATATCTTTCCCTCCTTGCGGTCATTTCAACAAGGTAATAAAGCAGATCAGTATAAGATATAGGCCTATTAAATCTTACTAACCTTCAATAAAGTTTCTTCTGGCCGGTCCATCACAGGGGTGAACGCTTCAAAACCAGTCCGTGACCGTGCGGGGCGCTGACATTTTGAATATTGCAAACACGGAATAATTATCAGTTGGGTGCTTGTATACACACCTAATGTCAAATTCGATACAAACAATCCGCCCAAAATAGCCAGTTGTGGATGTGTGTGTGCTATGTGGGGTGGTTAAATTTTTGTCCTACCCATGCCACACAACTAATGAAATGACCATCACGAATGCAATGACACGTCATGTCGTCTTGATTTAATAAACCCGCCTCAATGAATACATCTTTTCACCTAAGCGCGCATTGCATTAAAATGAAAAAAAGAGTATCTGAGCACAATGACCAGGTACAACTATTATTACACCTGGCCACTCATAACACAATACCTTAATTTTTATGCACTACCGGATTAGTGTACTATGCCAAGCGCACACACATAGGTGGAAGCCGCGAGGCAGCCATTGCTTTCCTATTGTTGGTACTCTAGGTTTCTTTGTGGTCCAAAGCAAAACATTCGAGACGGTGAATTTCTAAAGATTACGTAACGTTTTGGCACTCTCTATCTAAGATAGAACC
Organism: Ophioderma brevispina; assembly: GCA_023653785.1. Taxonomy (NCBI): domain Eukaryota; kingdom Metazoa; phylum Echinodermata; class Ophiuroidea; order Amphilepidida; family Ophiodermatidae; genus Ophioderma; species Ophioderma brevispina. The sequence continues at coordinate 23,763 of JAMKCH010025892.1, forward strand.
TTTTGTCTCTATTCTATTAAACATCTTTGCGTCCAGTCGCGAACCCGTAGCTTCATATTATTTCATCATTAACCCTTGAAGTGAGTTTCAGATTGAGAAATTCATTCAAAGTTTTCCATCCAATTGATGAATTCCAAACAATCCAATTTCTTTAAAATATAAAACAAATAAAAAACCATATTGAGCATTTATTCATCCAAATTCTTATCTTAAATCGTTTTTTGCATACTGAAGTAAGTTTTTTTTTTAAAACGTAAAAAAAGAATCCATGAATCATACCACCTCCATGATGAAATGATAGCACTCACAAAGAGTAAAATGTAACCTACTACTTTGTATAAACAATCATTGTGGAGCCTGTCGAAACAAAAGCATAATACCCACTTGACCCTATGGTTCACCTCCCAGGGCTGTGGCTCCCCCTTGGACTAATCCCACTCGTGTGCCTGATACAGGGTATGGCAAACGAGGGGGTGGGGGTTGTAAATTTGATGTGTTTTATTTTATTTATGGGAGGGGATGGGGAGCTTGAGAACAAAGTTACATGTTTGACTTATTACCAATATATTTTAGGGACAATCGGATTTTTTTCTAATTAAAAAAAACAGCAGAAAGACAATTGTAGTTTTCCTTTGGTCTTGTTGGCATTTAATAAAAGAAAAATAATATTGTCATTTTACATAAAATTACACTTCAAAATGTTACCAACTTTAATATCCCAATTACAATGATTTTGAACAATACCAATGTGGACCCCCAGACTTTGCGATTGGACCCTCAAAAGTTGCAATTCCAGGTCTTTTCAAACTTAGTGCTAACCCTGACGTCATGTGACTTAAAATGGTCAGAATTTATATTGCTTGGTCTATCCACCTAATGTCGATCGATTTTCCTGCACTTAGATACAATGGCCCTGGGGTAGTGTCCCACATGTTGATGACCTCATTTGACATTTGTGACCTTAAATGGTCAGAAGATAACATTTGCTTGGTGTATCCACATATGTTGATCGATTTCTATGCACTTAGATGAATGACCCTGGGGTAGTGTCCCACATGTTGTAGACCTCATGTGGACCTTTGTGACCTCCTGTGGACCTTAAATTGTCAGAATTATAATTGATTGGTGTATCCACATATTCGATTGATTTCTATGACACTTAGATAAATGACTCTTGGGTAATGTCCCACATTTGGGACCTCAGGGTGACCTAAAATGGTCAGATTAATTAACCTTGCTGGTCGTATCCACTATGGTCGTTTTTCATGACACTTAGATACATTGGCCCTTGGTAGTGTCCCCACATGTTGGTGACCTCATTGACCTTTCCTATCATAATTATGTCGATCGATTTTCATGACACTTCATACAATGGCCCCTTGGGTATTGTCCCACATGTGATGACCTCATGTGACCTCAATTGGTCAAATTATAAAATTGCTTGGTGTATCACATATTTTATCGCTTCTATGACACTTAGATAAAATGACCCTTGGATAGTGTCCCGACATGTTGGTGACCTCATTGACCTATGTGACCTTAATTGGTCAGAATTATAAAATTGATTGGTGTATCACTATGTCGATTGAATTTCTATGACACTTAGATACAATGACTCTTGGGTAATGTCCCACATGTTGGTGGACCCTCATTTGGAACCCTTAAAATGGTCAGAAATTAACATTGCTTGTGTATCCACATATTCGATCGCTTTTCATGACACTTAGATCAATGGCCCTTGGTATTGTCCCACATGTTGGTGACCTCATGTGACCCCTTTGTGACCTCATGTGACCTTAAATTGGTCAGAATTATAAATTGCTTGGTGGATCCACATATGTCCATAGCTTCCTACCTTAGATAGAATGACCCATGGGGGTGGATCCCACATGTGGTGACCTCATGGGACCTTCAAAGTGGTAAAAATTTAAAATTGCTTGGTGTATCACACTAATGTTCGATCGATTTATGACCTTAGATAGAATGACCCTGGGGTAGTGTCCTACATGTTGTGACCTCATGTGAGCCTAGAATGGTCATAAATTTTACAACATTGATTGGTGTAGCCACATATTCGATCGATTTTTTTCATGACCTTGATACATTGCTTGGGGGTAGCTGAGATTTCCACTTTCCTTCAAGAGTAAACGCACATGTGAGATAGGTGTGAGCAATTCGTAGCCGGTTCCCTCGGATATCCTCTTGTATTCTTGCTTTCAATTATTCTTAACCCTACCATGATTCATTGTTACGTCAAAGCCTAATTGGCACCTTTATGTGCCATAAAGGCCTACCCGTTGCACCTACTTTGTATTATGTGCGGTGTTTTTTTCTTTTTATAATATACTTTAAAAGTAAAAACCCCCTACCCGCCATTTTTGTGTCGTCTACACTAGAGTGCAGAAGACCATACTAATCAAAATCTGTATCCTTCCATGAGTTGTATGTGTGTGCGGGTTGTTCTGTATGTGTGTGTTTGTATGTAAGAATGGGTGTATATGTGTGGGTGTGTTCATGCAGGTGTACATATGTGCGTATTTATGTATGTAATGTATGCATGTAGGGCATTCATCTCCACAACACAAGGCCAGATGATACTGCTATATTTGGGAATGATTGTGGGGAGTACATATGCATCAAAATGGCAACTACAGGGTGAGTAAAAAAAAAACTTGACCCCAGTTTGTGTCCGCCATTTTGGATTTTTAAGATACTCTAACATATTGGATCATCGAAAACTTATTTCAATTGTCTTAATATTTGCTGCAAAGATAATTCTATCAGTTAGGTATCTACCGAGCTAACATTGTTTGAATCAAGTAGTCTGTTTTGCCTGCCACTGATGCACATTATAAATGAACAGCGTTCAGCTAGGCAATTAGTGTCCAGAAGCAAATCGGGCTATTTATTGACTGCAGAATAATGTGACGCTATGTAACCCCAACAAAATCCGTCACAATTGATCATCGATGCCTTCTAAATGTTTCTACGTCCTCAACACCATAAACATAATTTGAAACAGAATAAATACCTTGATACATGTATCAGTTTCTGGAGGAGTTGACTTAACATACCATATGAAGGAACAGATATCGACCACAACCTTTTTGAGGTTTAAAGTATTGTCTATATTTGTAGACCCAATATGCCGCATCTTGAAAAAAGTGTTTTAAAAAAAAACTGACCATTATCACTATCTTTTACAAAACCCTTAGATACCACTTTATTTGATATGAAACATAGACATACCCTTGTCATCACTTTGGGGAGTCATTTGCTTAGTTGCCACCGTGCATTCAAATGGGTATCCATGGATGATTTTAAGAGCGACTACTTGTTCAAAAGACCTTAGCTCGGCCTATACTTAGCCAATTGGGAATTATCTTTGCCACAAATTAAAGATAATGAATAGGCTTTCCATGGAATACCACCTATCTTTAGATGTTATTTAAAATTCAAAATGGCGGACACAATCAGGGTCCAAGTTTTTTTGCCTCACCCTGTATTGAGTACACTGTACCTAACAAGATCACATAATGCAAACACTACTCCACTCAAGCTCCAACACTTTTCTTATGAAGCTGTCGCACCATTGGTGCTCTTGTTTTTCCTATCAGAATTTGTACAAGTATTGCAGTCGTATGTCTTTGTGCAATTCAAAGTCATAGCAATGTTCAGTGTGTCGTCAGGAAGTCTGTGAGCCCTGGTCAGTGGCATGTCCAAATACATTACATTACAAGGCTGGCTCTTTCATGACCAGCAAAATGGATATTTAGGTAGTCTTTGATGCATCTGTTATTGTTCTCCCCTTCTCGCCCCTTTTTTCTGGGTGCACATCATGACTGTTTAGTTTGCTCTGCTGATGGCATTTGGTTTAGAGTGTCGTTTTTGTGTATTTGTGCGTGTGTGTTTTTCTGTATGTATTAGAGCTTATTTGCTGAGGATTAAAGGGTTTGAAGTTTCTGTATCTGCCTCATGTATGAGAATGTACAAAATACAAAATAGTAAGTAAAACCAATGTTTTAAATCCGGTTTTGTCCCCGTCACGAATATTGGCCAGATGACCTCACACTGGCAGCAACCGCCATTACTCCTTCCTTCCACTTCACCGATTCAAACATTCCTCCATCCCAACCCAACCCTCCTACTCTCCTCCTCCACTTGGCTTCTTCCATGTCTTCGTTGGACGTCCTTCCCTCGAAACCTCCCCACCACGAACTCAAAGGCCCTTCCTAAGGCATGCTCGTCATCCGTCCTCCAACACATGCCTATCAACGTACACCAAAATATTCCAAGATAATTTGCCATCGTAGCTGAATATGTCGCACTCTAGTTACTGGTTCAAGCTTGGTTAGCACATCTTTCAGCGAGTCATTGTATTTGTATTTTGATCATTTTAAAGGTGGTTCAGATACTACTACTAGCAACGAATCAGTGATCGTTTGGCTTCATAATTGTGCAAGCATTGGAGAAAAAGCTTTTATCAGGAAGAACTCCATTAATATCATAAAATGTTTTGACTAGAAAATTTGTTTTTGCTTTGATGTGCTATGACTGCAGTCAGTAAGGGACGAATTCAATACTCAACTGGCGGGCGTTTTCCGGTTCTGCCCGGTTCCGCGCAGTTCAATTAATTAATTGAGTTTGTTGAATTAATAATCAGATTAAAGGATTCAGAAGATTGAGTGGATTAAATGAACCGCCGCAACCGGGCAGAACTGAAAAATGCCCGCCGGTTGAGTATTGATTTGGTCCCTAACACAATCTCTTTTTTTCAGGTTACTAATGTTCACCTTTGCTGGCGACCAGTTCATGATTCCAGATGACCCTTACGGTAGAGATGGACCCACGCTTGAAGAACTGCTCCTGAAACCCAAGCCTGCTATTGCTCAAAGGTTAGAGTAAAAATGAGTCTAATTTTGAAAGTTGAAATAGTGAAAAATGTGGGGAGGGTGTGGGAGTGGGCACTTGTGTGTAGTCCCTTTATGCCTACATATCTTATAATCACAAACTGAGGAAATTAAAACACACAACCTTCATTGTCATCTTGATTGGCATGGTAGGTAGGTACCAAAGGTTTAAATCCAGTTTTGTCCCCGCTAACGGTGGTGGCCTGATATGCCTCACATTCACAGCAATACTTCTGTGTGAGGATTTATTGGAACAAAAAATAATTGACCTGATGTCCTTCCTGATGTCAACGTGCTGGATGGCCACTATTAGCTCTCCAGACGGAGCTGACTGACGCCCTTGTAGGTAGATCTTCTTTTTAGTTCTACCAGGGTAAGCAGCTACCCTCCTCATCAGATTTCCTTAAAACCCCGATGGGGGTGACGGTTTAACCGCCGACAACCCGGCCCTGGGACAGGTAGTACTGGTTACCAGGACAATAGCAGGCCCTCAAAGGAAACCTGACCTGACCTCCTAACCTGACATATCAAATGTAAAACAAAAGTGAGTCACAAAATTCACAAAATTGGACTTAATCTTGGACTTCTCTTTGTCACCTTTAGAACAAGATCCATCTTATAGCTATTCCCCCCTCTTTTTGCATTTTATGGGCAGTTATATGGGAAAGGGAAAAACAGGGTCCAG
>JAMKCH010025893.1:0-18815 GCA_023653785.1 Ophioderma brevispina
ATCAGTGATACAATTGTGATGTTTACTTCAAAGAGATGCCCTCGAAGTCTGAGTGGCCATCCGCCTATTCTTGTGATGTATGTTGTAAGAGCTGTATTGGTCAGCACAGTCGAACCCACCCATGTATTCATTGTACTTTTTTACACAAGGAGGACATGTGTATAGTAATCTTGTACCATCATGCTTGTGCACTTGTGCTTCATCATGAAAAAGGGCTTTTGTCCATCCACACCCATCCTTGCATGTGTACCATGTTGTGACTGTCTCCTCATCGCATATTCTTGTGCAAATGAGGATCCTTCAATCGTTTGAAAAAGCCTTTGGTATTCTATTTGGCTGTCCCTGTAGCATAGATGCCTTGTTCTTTGGTTCTAGAAAGAGGTCATCGCTTGTGAAGAATCTGTCAATGAACAGGATGTGAGTTTTCCTGTTTAGTTTACATGGTATGATGGATATTATTGCGCTCTGTCCCAAAATAAAGTTTAGTGCTGTGCAGGTGCCACCTCTTCATCATCCTTGTCCATGTTGTGTACCACCACCACATAAGGAATAGTCTTGCCCTGCAAATCAAGTATTACAAACTTCTTCTTTGAGTAATGTAGACTGAAGTGAGATAGCGTATCCATTACTGGGTTATTTGTGTTGGTTCCACCCATGTTGGTGTTGTTCTTCACATACTTCCCTACCAGCATTTCCTCCAATGTTTCCTCCAAGGTGTAGTATTTATCATCAGAATCAGGCTTACACCTGCACACAAGATACACATATAGGACATTGAAAGGCAGATAATTAAAATGAAGAAAAAAAATATATAAAGTAATGTTTCTGTATGGGATCTTTAACCCAATCTATAGGCAGTCTAGCGAGCTACCATTAACCAACCCGTATGGGGGCAGACATCTCCCCTAATTAGGTATTGTAACATACGTTTTGGTTTTTTCACAGGTTCAGACCAATTTTGTGTGGTATTATTTGGGATCATTCTCGGTGGTCTAAACAGCCTTGGGTTTATTTTTTGTAGTTTGCAGTTTGCAATTGAGGTATCAGCTTGTTGCAGTTTACCAGGCCTTGTCTTTTGAAAATTACAGGTGTGTTATAAATCGCACACCTTTTAAACCTTGAGGTGTCCTGTCGATGTGCTAAAAATCACACAACTGCAGAAATTTAGGCGTGCTCTTTGAGTTTAATGCAGTTTTTTGGAATGGATAATGCAGGATTGGAATAGCCGTATTGGTTAGTATTCATGACAGTCACACAGTTATATAATCTAATAAGACTTGTTTATTGGTAATTAAAGTACCTTTCAACTTCATTTGTTACTTGAATTTTTTTGCAATGTATTGTAAGCTAACTCTTACTCCAAGTGTACATTATGGCACCAAAATGAAATCAACTTGGGGTCCATCTCTGAGTTCCATACAGTTAATACAAGATTTGTCTATGACAGATATGCCCAATTCTTGGAGTTTGGGTACTTTGCAATACAAATGCCAATGACTGAAATCTGTGTACACACTGTCTTTTGAAATTCTCATTCTTCTCAATGAAATCTGCGAGTGAACATTCGTTCGCTTAGATCATATCATCTTTCAAATCATAGGCCAAGTTGAACTGAACCAAGTAACTTTTGTTTGTGAGGTACATCCATTTCCCTCTATGAATCTTGCATTTAGCAATTTTTTATGTCCTTTTCATTTGAGTCAAATTTGGTAACAATACTACCAAAATGCCAAATCTGGGCTGGATGGGGTGTTTTCATCCAAAGAATGCCCTCTTGTACATGCATAATGTTACATGTAAGTGTTAGTGCTTTCTCTCTCTCTCTCTCTCTCTCTCTCTGCAGCATTTTCGCTTTTGGCTCTGCCACCTGGCTGGAATTAACGATTAGGGCATTTTTACATTTAAGAAATAAAACGGTAAGATGTTCATGTTTATGCAAGAATAATGTGTCTGAGGCAAGTAAAAACATGAATAATGGGCGAGGCGAAGCCGAGACCCATTATTCAAATGTTTTTACTGCCGAGGACACATTATTCGGCATAAACATGGACATCGCACCCTTTATTTCTATTCCATTACCCAAATGAAATAATAACAGAAAAAATGGCAATTTCTTACTAAAACGGAACAGTTGTTTACGTCTTTACAGCGCCCGCCGAAAAGAATGTTCGCTTTGCATCACGCACTAGGGCGCAATCGCGACCCATTATCGCAGAATACACTTCGAGTTCATCAGTGTATTGCTGATTATCCATTGTTGTTCAGTGCATTATATTCTACGAATCAGTCTCCATAAGGCAGAGAGCACAAATTATATAAACCTGCACGCCAAACAAAAGATTCTAGATAAACTTGCATGCGAAACAAAAGAATCTTGATAATTGTGCACTCTGTCTTCTGGTGACTTCAGACAACCTCTAGAAACAAGGAGAATGATTCGAAAAAATACAATGTTCTGAACAACAATGGATAATCAATATACAACAGATTTACCAACCATGTCCATCAAGCATCATTAAAGGGTGGTTGACAAAATTATCCTAATGTGTGAAATGGCGTGCTTGAGTGGCTTTTCAATTCTCCCAGTTTCACTGGACCTCTCTCTATAATAATATTTTTATTTTAAATTCAAATGAAAAACTATGGAGTTGATAAAGTGAGTTTTCTGATCAAATTGAAAACCAAACTTTTACAATTGGGAATTGAAATCTGTACCCATCACTTGAAAAAACACATTTCTTTAAAAAAAAATTAACCAAAAAATCCAGTTTATCAACCTGAAAAATAGGATATTCTATATGAAAACGTAGATTTTCAAAAACTTAGTTTATTAGTCGATTTTTTTTTTCGAAAAAGTTTATCATTTGATAAAACTGAGTTTAAAGATGAGTAAATGATTGACTGTTGAAAACCATGTTTCTCAAAAATATTTCAATAAACTCAGTTTTCAAGTAAAAACCTCAGTTAACAAGTTTACTTAAAAGATATATCATTTTAAAGCTTAGCAAATATAAATTTCAAAAATCTCGCACTAACTCAAAAAGCAATTTAGTACCTTGTCATTCTCAGTTCAAAATGATCACTGACAAACTCAGACAAACTCAGTAGGGTTTTATGAATGACAAACTTTTCAGTCAATATTTATAGCTTTTCTCGATAAACTAAGTTTTCAATCAAAAAAAAACAAGATTTCACCTAAAACTAAATTTTCAGTTGAAAATAAAGCTTTCAGTTAAATACTACGAATTTCCCGAAAAAAATAATTAAAAATTAATTATGACCAAAAAAATAGTGTAACGAAGTATGAGGATTTAGCCTTCCATACTTGGCATAACTATATACCTACTGTTGCCACGTAGAGACCCGCACCCATCGAACAGTGGCATAGCCGGGGGGGGGCAAGGGGCAGGGGAATCTTGCCCCCCTCTTCCCCCCGAAAAATTAGTGATTTTCTGCACGTGTGTCAATACATATAAAACAATATAGGCCTATACTATTATACTATACTAACAAATTTTAATGTATGCTAATTGGCGGACTTAGGGGCGCATAAGGTACCGGACGCATTGTAGATGTATAAAAATATACAAATGACATTGTACGCACGCACGGGGGAAGGTACATTAAGTTGCCAACCCCCTCCCCCCCAGCTCTTCAAAATTTGGGTCAACCATGCGAGCGTATAGCAAGGCGGAAATTTGGCGCTCCTGACCACTGCAGGATTCTTGCTCGTCTAAGTCTTTCAGCGGGTGCCAACTGATTATTGGCATTCATCGTTATATTTGTAAAAATAATTCAAAGCAAAATGCCAGATGACTAGAATGATGGCGTATATGAAATTTCTGATTTTGTCGTGTGTTCTATGATCTTCTATGTACCTTTCACGTCTTTGTCTAATTTCGGCCAATTGGTCGTATAAATGTCTACACTGATCTAAATATTTTTCTCTCCAATAACTTTGAACTGATGCTTTATACCACTCAATTTCGTTGCGTTTTTCTTCTTGTATTTCAGTGTCTGATGAAAGTTGTGGTTCTTCGCTGCTACTTAGTTCGTCACTATGACTCATGACTAATGTCTGCTTCTTCTCCTTCACCTAGGAAACAATTGGACAAGTATACCACTTCATCACATTCTTCATCATTACAAATTTTCTCCCAATCTTGAACCACTTTACTCTTTTTTTTTGGTGGTTGTTTAGGATCAGTTTCTGGACTGTCGTACCCTGTACATTCACCTTCTTCTTGCATCCAATCTTCTTCACTATGATGTTCCTCATCGTATGAAGGTAACTCTGGAATGACTTCTTTGAGTGTTCTGTACACGAATCTCTCGTTGGTTTCGTGATGATTTTGGTTTTGCATAACGGGCATTGCCCAGCACACACAGTCCCTGAGTCCTTTCGCCGCTGTATACTGACTATCGTCTATGATGTCTTCCTTGGTTAAAACTACGAAGGAGTTGATGATCGAATCTGCTGCTTTTTTCATGGCAGCCACAGCATCTAGGATGATTTTCCTTTCGTATTCTCCTCTGTGAATGTTGGTTGCTACTGGGTGATGCGAAAAGATACAAGGATGTAATGGTTTGGCGTTGATCAACTCGTCCACCTTTTCTGGTTTAAACCACACTGCTCTGTTCCTCACTGCATCCACGTCTTGTGCGTGTAGAAACTTGACTGGATCCGTGTTAGCTGTGAACCAGATTGGAGTTCTGAGGACATTGGTCTTATTTTTGAACTTGACGTCCACTTGAGTTTCCTGACCCTCCAAAATCGTCTTCCACTCATCCACGTTCTTGTTGTCTATTCTAACTTCATTTACACTACCCCACCTGGCTCCGTTAAGTGAAGCAAATTTAAACTAAATCATCATCTTCTGGAGTTTGGGTGATCATGCTATATCTTGGAGCAATTTTGGTTAGTGGATTCATAAGCCACGTCTTTCCATGGGAAGAGTTGCTTACAAATGCGATAGTGTTCTGTTTAGGATCGGAGGTGGTCTTGTTGAACCAGTGTGTGATGATACTGATAATTTCTTCTGGTTCTTTGTTCAATGCTTTCCTACAGTATGTATCAAAGTTTTTGATACTTGTTGCCAGATCATCGTAGTAGGACCAAGTATTCTGTTGCCCTCCATATCCCCATCTCTTGGCGTACGTATTACCCAATTCTTGCAATGTGCTGTTTCTAATCGTGTTTTCCGCGAGCTCATACGCTGGCGTCCATACATGCGTACGCAGAAAGGCTTGTCTACAATAGAGCGCGTTAAGTTCTGCTTCTCTGTCATCGTTGTTCGCGTTCATTTGTGGTAAAATACGGACAGCAATGTCCTTTATTTCACGCGCCCCATAATCAACGATGATGGTCCTCAAGAAATCAATCCAATCTGCCGTATCCTTCTTGGATGTTCCCTCTTCCTTCCTCTTGTCCTGTGTCCTCTTGTAGAGTTCCATTATTTCTGTTTGATTCGTATACCTTCTCATGCACTCAAAGAAGTCATAGGGGTCATCTTCGCAGATATACTTCTTTCCTGGGTACAAATGGTACGTAGCTGTGCTCCAACTGCGTTGGAATGTGGTGCTAAACACCTGAACATCATGATCAAAGGCTTCGCTGAGTTTCTTTTGTATGTTCCTACATGGCCTACTACTGTTTGTTGGACTTTCTTGGATAGACTTGTCATACAGAATGTGTATGTGTAAATGCTCGTTATGATTGACTCTCTCTCTCCTGTACTGCGATTCCCATGTCTTGTATACATCTTCCCCACTAGGCTTATGATATACACACTGATATCCTTTAAACCCCCACCAGTCTTCTTTGAGTTTTGAGAATATTGGTTGGATCTTTTCTTTGACTATTTTAAGGGGTCCCGCACTTTCATTCGTATTCCATTCCATGATGTAACCATAGGCTTTGTATTTCATGCCCTCATTCTTTCTCTTGCTGAAATTTCTAGCAATGGTTTCTATTTCTTTGACCCTGCTATAGTCATCTGGCAGTATTGGGATAAACGATAATGCGTAATCTTGTTGGCCCCCGCTGACGTACTTATCGAAATTACATTGTGCTTTGACACGTTCTTTGAGTTTAGGGTCTATTGCTTCACCCATAAATAATAACACAAATCTAAAATATGTTAATTTACAAATAGAATTCACTCACTCTGTTTTTTCTTCCGAGTATGAACTTCTCAAGTGTTGAAGTTTAGTCTTCTTGCTCTTCTTCTCTCTATGCGTTGTCTTCTTTCAAACGCGTTGTACCACCCGTTTTCGTCAGGTCCTGAATCTTCTTCTTCAGACTCTTCTTCTTCTTCTTCTTCTTCTTCACTGGGTCTTCTAGGAGTGTAGATTCCTCCTCTTGGTTCATTAAATAACGATGGTGATACTTGCACTTCACCACCGATGAGTTCAGGTGAATTGATAGCTGGTAGTTCTTCTTCTTCTTCTGGAACGTCAATGAGTCTAAGTCTAACGTCGCGTTCGTTTTCAGCAATACGCCAAATATAGGTATTATTTCCTGATTCGTCCTCGTCCTCACGAATGTGACGCGTAAAGTTTTCAAAGACTCCACTCCTGCTACTTGTGTAGTTTGGTCCTTCTGCTGTTCTGTCTTCTTGTTTTTGGATTTCCTCTTCATCGATGCTCCGCAATTGATCTTTGTGCTGATCCGCTTCTGTCTTGATAGCTTCTACAAATGCAAATGGCGGTTCAAACTGCTCGCTGTTGTCTGCCAATACTCCCCAGATGTACGAGTTTGGGTTTTTCAAATCTGCATTAAACATATAGTTAGTTAAATACATGCTATCATAGAACTTACACTTGAATTCTTTGTCAAACCTGGCAATGTCCCGGTAGTTCAGCATGATAAACACGTCCATTTCGTGTTCATGGTGAAGTCTTGTTGGAGTGAGATGCATATTCTGCATATGGATTTCTGTAAACGCTAAGGCACACTCAACCAAAAAAGCCGTGGCTTCTATTAGAGCATTGTGTGTTGCGCAGCTTTTGCGTTTATATCCACATGCCGTCACTTCTTCCTTCTTCTTGGGCCAAGTCTGGATGATCCAATCGTGAAGTCGATATGTGTTAGCGTCGATTCTCATCCTTGCGCACGAGCATTCTGAGTCATGCCATATCAAACTTCTGATGGACCTACACAAGAAGTCTTGGAATTTCATGTTGAGTAATGCATCTTTCCCACAAAACATTTCTGGATCTTCTCCGTAAAATGACTGAATGCCATTTCGTTTTCCTTGAGAGGCCACCACTGCGTGTATATGTATTCCATATCTCTGAGATTGATCTCAAATTCTGCGGAATTTTTGCGCCAAATATGATAATTCTCTTTGATTGGACACATAATCCTCGATACCTTAGTCTGAGGGGTGATATGCATCCCCCTATAAGCCATTTTAACCTACCGAAAAAATCCACGTCTTTCCAGTATCAAGCATGAAATGACAATGATTTTTGCATCTTGTTTTGATCCATTTTCCACCCAACGCGCATGCGCGCATATATGTGCGCGCACTATACGCACCCCATACGCATACGCGCCTCAAATCTGCAACGCGCACGCAATCCATCCACGCGTTCTATAGTTATGACGTCATACGCGCTAAAAGCCGAATACCTTAAAATACTTTTCTTTTATACAATTGGTGGTAGTGATGTCACCTAAGGAGATTACTCGAAATAATATATTATGGTAGTGATGTCACCCTTCTCCACAACGCCCCGCGCATGCGCATAAATTATTCCCCCCGCCCCGAAAAAAAGCTGGTTACGTACGCCACTGCCACCGAACCGTGGTCATTCCAAACCCTCACACACACAAAAACATGCATGTTTTCTTGACATTTACTGTTTACTTTCATTTGACAGGCTACTCGAAAACAAAGACTAATTACTGGACAATAGCTTGTAACATGATGCAGCCTTTTAATTGAGAGGGAGTCACTCATGCACGCCATAATAGCTTTGTCAAAAACCCTCAATGCTGTTGTTTGTGATACATTATCCTATTTACAATAAATGGGATGAAGTCAGTATTCTGCCACCACATCCTTCAACATGCAGTTTATTCCGTTGAGGCTGCCGAATTCATTTTGGTGGTGGCACAATATACAAAATGATTTTGAACTACCCAATTTTATAGGCCGTGTGGACATGTGTGTACAATACACACTAGTACTAGGCCTAATAAAGATCGGACCACATACCTTTAATTGGAGAATCCAACTTTAAATATATCCCTTAACTTTTTACTAACTGGAGAGCAGCTCTGCTGGCAATATTTGTTGTTGGTCTGTCCACCTCTTGTGTATGCACTTCGCAAGCTCATATGACCTCTTTACCTGGTAAACACCACTGGTTTAAAATGGGGATGTATAGGGATGGAACCCATCAACAAACAATAATCCTTACAACTGCGAATTGATCGATACAGGTGATTGAGTTAGAAGGCCAATTGATGGCTGGTGTTTTAATTCGTAAAGTTATTTATTTTCTAGGGTGAATTTTTCTAAATTTTAACACATATTCATATTATCACTTTATATTTGAACTGATGCACGCTAAGTGTATGATGGATATTTAACTGAGCTGCGTGAATTATGTTAGATAATTGGGTCTGGGCATCAGTTTGTGCACTGTTCGTCTCTCTCGACGAACAGTGCACAAACTGATGCCCAGATCCAATTGTGACCCAACGCGAGTAAATGAGGCTCTTTGAGGTAAAATTCAAAATTGAGATTTTTGTACCATCATATTATGTATGCTTCAAGGATTAAAATGAGACCTTAATCACGTTCACAAGGTATGTTGTTATGAAGTTATGGTAGGTCAAAGATCATGCCATACAGATAAAATAAAATACAAATTAAGAAGTTACAGACTGATGCACGCTAAGTGTATGATGGATATTTAACTGAGCTGCGTGAATTATGTTAGATAATTGGGTCTGGGCATCAGTTTGTGCACTGTTCGTCTCTCTCGACGAACAGTGCACAAACTGATGCCCAGACCCAATTGTGACCCAACGCGAGTACCTGAGGTCGGGCTCTTTGAGGTAAAATTCAAAATGGATTTTTGTTACTCATATTATTGTATGATTCAAGAATTAAAATGAGACTTTAATCACGTTCCCAAGGTATGTTGTTATGAAGTAATGGTAGGTCAAAGAACCTGCATACAGATAAAATAAGAAAATTACAAATAAGGAAGTACGACTGATGCACGCTAGTGTATGACGGATATTTTACTGAGCTGCGTGAATTATATTAGATAATTGGGTCTGGTCATCAGTGTGCCATGTCGTCTCGTAGACAAACAGGCACAAACTGATGCTCAGACCAATTTGACCCACCGCGAGTAAATGAGGCTCTTTGGAGGGGTAAAATTCAAAATTGAGATTTTTGTTGGTACCATCATATTATGATGCTTCAAGGATTAAAGGAGACCTTACAATCACGTACAGGTCAGTTGTTATGAAGTTCTATGGTTAGGTCAAGATCATTGCCATTACAGATAATAAATACAAATTATAAGAATACCGGCGTTAAAGTTGAAGAAACACTAATTACATTGATAATGAAATAAAATTATTCGCTTCAAAATACATATATCATCAATATTTTTACAATAAAAACTCAGCACATGAATGAAAGTAGGATATATTAGCATATTTTTTCAATAGAAAAAGAAAAATAAATTTTTTTAAACCCTCTAATTTGCCGCTTATAACAAATCCTATTTGCCGCAAGGAGCCTCATTACTCATTGAGGGGGTCACAATTATCTAACATAATTCACTTGGCTACGTCAATTATCCTTTACATAATGGGTAGTAAACTAACCAATCAAAGAGCGCGCTTTTGAATAATGGGCAGTAAAGGTAATAGAATATCTATTTTTTTTGCTTAGTTTTGTTGCTGTGGTTACAGATATGCCAAATACTTGGAGTCTTGCTGGGACATCTTGCAGCCTTACTCCTTTAATGTGAACAATGTGCAGTTAAATGCACCATCATCTTCTCAAAAAAGAAAGATGACCAATTGTGGTTTTGTACAAAATGAGTGGTGAATTGTGGAGTAATTAGTCACTAAGTAAAGCGATCTGACCCATTAAAAGATTTAGCAAATTGTCCGGAGCAATTCCCTTGATGTAGACTTCTTAGATTGAGAGTGCAGTGTACTTTTTAATAAGGCAGAAAATAATATAAATAGGAAAGAAAAACGATAAGAAACATAAATAGAACATACCAAAAAAATAAACCAAACAGAAAATGAGAACTTGATGGTGTCACCAGGATGCATAGTGGAGTGCTTCTGCTATGTATCAAAATGAAAGAGACACTGAAATAGTTATATATGACAGTCAGCATCAGATTAACAATGTGCTATGGTGGAAACAATCCTACACCATTACAAATAGATAAACAATAGGCCTAGATAAGCACATAACATTAAAAGTTAAAAGCTTGGATACAAGAGTAAATCCATCAATGATCAAATTGATGTCCATATTTTTTTTTTTTTTTTTTTTAAGTATACCATTCTGATGCTATCCGCTAGGAAAGCGAAGGACACCTTTCGAACCTAACACCTATAGATGATATCTATCGCTCTACCAACCCTGCCTTGATAGCTTAGTTGGTAAGAGCGTTGTGCACATAATACGAAGGTCGCCGGTTCGAATCCGGCCAAGCGCACATGGTTTTTTTTTTCAACACTATCATGCGCTGGTCATCTCCAGGGAAAGATTAATAAATATACATCCTGGTCTACCTGGAGATCTAAGTTGTTAAAATTTCAAAATGAACTAAGTAGTTGAAATTTCAGGATTTATCTCAGTTTCCACAAAGGTATAAAATACTTTATCCACAGGGCAGTGAGCAATTTACCAATCAATCCCAGACAATGGGCCTCTTGCAGTAACACTTCCAAAATCTGCTTTTATGCTTGCTTGAAGACCACCACATGAGACATTTCCATTGGCAAAGAAGTCCATGAATAAATGGTAGTACCTTGGAACTTGCACAAGATATTAAATAAAACATGCATGCTTTTCCCACGGTAGGGAATTAAACCCTTTGGCAAATTGTTTATCCGCTAAAACACTTTGAAACCCATTGGGCTTGCCTTTTTGGCCATCTTGGTATCTGACTTGTTTCACTTGGTAACTGAACTTGTTCACTTGTACAACTAAATTCCCAATTACGCAATCCTCTCTGAAGAGTTTTCCCTTTGTTCTTTTCGAGTGACTGAGAGCAATCTGGCATGCCTGTTGATATGGACTCTAATTGAAATGTAAATGATAGTTTAACTCATTTATTGATTCGTCCACCTACAATTTAACTTTTTGTACGTTGCATTGCATGGTTTAACAGCTGCATGGTCACTCATGGAATTTGAAATGTTATCCATCATTTTGACGACAAAACGTGATAGTCCTTATTTATGAAACGATTCTGTCTGCGCGATATCCACTACCGATGACCAATGTGTGCTCGTAATAATCCTCTGCTGTACCGCCTGGAAGTTGATCAATGTCTATGACCTCACAGTCAGTCTTTGAGGTAACATGAATGCATAAATGATACCCTCTTGGGTAGTAGCATCAAATCCAATTGTTTAAATTAGGGATTTTCATGACCATCTCAGCAGTCTTCAAGCCTTCGATTACATCAAATTCGGATGCCATATTACTCAGAGGATTCCCTGGGTGGAATTTTGCTCATTATCTGCCATGTTCTCTAAGAATAACTTCAAAAACTGCAGGAATGTTTTGTTGTTGAGATTTGGTTGTCCTGAATACTGGAAGGCATGTAGATACAGTAGTGTCATCATCGCAGCTATTGGAACTCCATGTGGATTCCACAACAAATCCAGTAACCATGGACGGACAGAAAGTCCAGTAACCTGTCTCGCATACAGGTCAAGATTCTTTGTGTTTTAAGGCAATGTGAATGATTTGCAGTAATTACCCATGTCTTATGGTGATCAGAGCCCTTTTTGCAATATTTGTGCATGGGGGATTTTCCATTTCAATATATATAGGCCACGTTAGGATACAACGTCTTCCCCGTTTGAGTTTGAATATGATCGTGAGCGTATTACCATGTGTAATCTTCCCAACAACTGGTACAAACCCATTCGAACTCCCGGATTACGACTTCGCCCCCTTCAGTGTCTAACATGATTATCATAGTTCACTTTTCCTTTAAAAATGACGTATTACATCTCTCAACGAATAAAACTCCATTATATCCCGCATGATCTTATAGGGGAGTCCCTCACACTCTAGACACACCATTCGAGCAATTGAAGCGGCGTTTCCTTCTCGATGTATACCTGCTTGTTGACCCCTCTTTGGGGGGTTTTTTTTTATCAACCTTCACGATTGACTGATATGAATTGGGATTAACAAATTCAGGTTCCCCTTTGGTTGCCCGTGCTTCAGCCTAGATGCTGTTCATTCAGGAAGTTATTCATTTATCCTTCTTTCAATGAGTGTGGCCGTCCAATGCCGATGATGCCTACCATAGATCATGATACAAATATTTTCTCGGACACTACTCAACAGTTGTTTGACCTCATACAAATTGTTCCTTTTATTTTTAGAGCATTGAAAGCAATGTGGCGACCATAATTTTGACAACTGATATATAGAGACATGCAAGAGCTATTAGCCTCTGAAAAATAAGAAAAATCCATTGCAGGAATCTTGCCATATAGGCCTACAAATGCCTGATTGGTATGTTATAGTGCCCTCTATAGGCCTATTCCCCATAGAAAGACCATGTAAACAAACAAGATTTTTTATGAAAAATCATATTTGCCCTTGCCCGCATGAAATTCATCTTAATTTGCACAGAATTAGTTAGGGGATTAGATAATCAAAATTAGTTGTCAAAAGGGTGTCGCTGTTGATAATTTTTGTTTTATTCTCGTATTATATAATAAAATGTAACCTTCAAACAGCTTTGTACTTTCCATGTCTGTGCATTAAATAAAATGCTTCATTTTTCATTATGAGTCATGTTTGGCGACAACAGCGTTCAAGTTCGTCTTGTCAGCGTTCAAGTTTGTCCTTAATCTGTTCAATTCCGCTAGCTACGTAATTCACTTGCAATATCAGGATATATAGGTCCATGCATGCCCGGGGTGTGGGGGTGTCATATGTCCTCTGTAGCATGACACCCCGAAGAAGCACCAAGAATCCTTACCATCAGGGCACTATTGATGCAGATTGTTATCGGCTTTGTTGTCACATTACTATTAACGGTCGCCAGAAAACTGAATTTTTTTGTAGGCCTGTTTACAGCTGTTTACAATAGGAAAAAAATATGAAAATTGCAAAATTTAGTGTTCACCCCTTCTCAACATCGTAAAGGGTCCAAATTAAAGTCTACTCAGCGTTATTTCTGAATAATAAATTTTTTAAATATATTAATTTTAAATATTCATAATAACTAAAGATAGTCACCCTATATTGCTCAATTCCAAGTGTTGAGATGAATAAGAGTTTTCGTTTTGATGCAGTAAACGTTTTGTTTAGATAACAGTGTGCACATAGGATACTGTGTAGAAAACAATTCCGGATTCGGAATTTTTAAAAACAAAGATGTGATTTTCTATATGGAGGACTCCAATTTGAGCTTAGCTATTTCACACAGTGATTAGTAATAGGGAGCAGCATTATGTACATGCAAAAAACACAATTTGTTTGAAAATTATGCCCCCACTGGGAAATCTCTGAGTCGGCTTTAAAATTCGATATGATTTTTTCATAATTCCTGTTCCAAATTTGAATGAATTATTCTTTTTACTAAATTTTGGCATGAGTATTTTCCAAAGTCTATATCTAGGGATTGTGGGTTGTTCACACACTGCTTTTCAAACAGGTTCTGCTTATAACTAAAAAGTGAACTTCTATTAGATCCCAAAATCTGAATTTGGACAAAACTTTGTATGTAGTTATGGTGCATGCAAGTAATACCCATTAACGTTGTCATAAATTTGTGCATCTTAATGAGTGCATTGGCATATTTGGCTCTGATTGGTTTATTTACTATAAATGTGAAATTCTCAAGAGCCCAATGTTCCCAAATTGACAAAACTTAGTATGTGGGTATTATTGGATGCAAGTAATACCACGCACTGTGTCATCTCTACTTTTGTGCATATTAATGAGCTCATTTGCATATTTTCAGTAAAATGTGAAAATCCACATGCCTCAACCCAACAGCCGATTCTATCTAATTCTAGAGGTAGGATGATAAAGCATAATGAGTTCCAGTGTTAATTATAAATATTAATATAGGTCTAGCAGGTAAATATTACTTCACTCAATCTCCAATCTAATTGGGCATGTCCTTTAATAGCGCACCAAGGCAAATTTCTTTTGTAAATTCCATGGGACATTGAGCACTTGGAAAATGATAGTCCCTGATTTTTTAATATAGTATAGACCTACAAACATTTGGGTAGTTGGGTTGGGACCACAAATTAGTCGCCTGGATTCAAGTTGAAACCTAAACATGACATTGCAGCTTGGCCATTGGTTCCCAGAATCCATGAGGTTCTGAACTGCGCTGGAGGGTCAACTCAGCCCAGTTTTTTTTTTTTTTGGGGGGGGGGGGGGTAACAATCAGAAGCAGATGCAAATGCTTAATAATTTGTTGTTTTGTCTATAGATGACTTTCATCCAATTTAAAATTTGGAAGTGAAGAATAGTGTACATAAGAATCCTTACCTGGATTGAAAAAAATCTTTATTTGATCACTCTGTTGACACTTTGTTTTGGCAAAATATGTTAAAGAACACACAGACCAAATTCAGTTCCAACTGATTTTAATTAATGAGTAACAATCAAATGAATACAATAAAACATGATACTCAATTCGTTGGTTCAAAATCGAATCCAAATTAAGGAATTGCTATGCAAAATCATAGTGCATAGCAAGATTTTGCTATGCAATATTTAAATTCAAATTGCACGCTGAAAGGTGCGTGTTCCGATCGTCTTTGGGACCCCCCCTGATTTACCCGGAAGTAGTATCGATTTTGATACCAGATGAAAAGCTGTATTTTTCTCATTGTCGTTCTGAAATTTGAGCCCTCAAATCCATTTCATTCCCAAGATAAAAACAAAAAACCGCTGTTTTAGTGGTTAACCATCAATATTAGCACAGTATTGAATAGGGCTTTGCAACATGCATTATTGCGTCTACCATCAAAACCGCAAGTTTGTTTCCCACGGTACTTGAAGGGGTGTATGTGCAAGTGCCAGGCTCTCATATCAAGTAGAGAACACAATACACATAAATCGGAGCAAGCTCCTTTAAATTGTCAAACTATAAAATATTCTTGCAAAACTATAAAATATTTTTGATAACTAGATATGTGTGCAAAACTAAAAATTGTTCTTACACGACTGGCACCCGTAGGACATTGTACTTTTTTCTTCTCCAGCCACAAAAACTAACTTCATATTTCTCATTCTCCTTAACATATGAACCTCCCAGTTACCCACTGTCCCTCAACATCTATACCCTTTTCAGTGTAAGGTGGAACATGACCCCATTCTTTTGCTACTTATATTATTTGCTTAGAGGAGAGACACCAAGGTGTGCCAAAATAAACCATAGCTGCTAGAGTATATTTACCCTTGGGTTGCATTATTACCAAGGCCATTCCTAGTGTTATCTCAATGTATAATTTTAGCAAAGGTCATGTTTCATCTTATACTGAACACACTATAGGACTAAAATTGTATCTCCTTTTCCATGCATTTTGGTTGGATTTTAATGCTGAAATCAAGCACCACACTAACAAAACAGCAAAAACCATTAAAAATCTATTAGCACACTCGCTCACTCAGTAAGGTTAGGCACAAGGTTACCATTCAGGTGGTAATCAGTTCTGCTGGGGTGATGGGTTCATACCTCATTGCCCTACCATGAGGGGAATTTTCCTGTGACTGAATTTCTGGTAAAGATGTCATGGTGATTAGGGGGTTGCGCTAATTTGACAGTGACATATTAAGAGTGTAGTCAAGTAGAATTTAATGACTGTAGCTAGAGCTACAGTCCAATTTCAAAAAATCCTGAGACTATATTTGTCATGAGCGTCGTGCATGTAATACGAAGGTCGTCGGTTCGAATCCAGCCAAGCGCTCATGGGTTTTTTTTTTCAACACTATCGTGCACTGGTCATATCCAGGGAAAGATTAATAAATATACATCCTGGTCTACCTGGAGAACTAGTTAAAATTTCATGATCTCAGTTTCCACAAAGGTATAAAATACTTTTATATATATATCCTGGTCTACCTGGAGAACTAAGTAGTTAAAATTTCAAAACAAACTATGTAGTTAAAATTTCATGATCTATCTCAGTTTCCACAAAGTGAGCAATTTAGCAATCAATCCCAGACAATGGGCCTCTATACCCTTGCAGTAACACTTCCAAAATCTGCTTTTATGCTTGCTTGGAGACCACCACATTTGACATTTCCATTGGCAAAGAAGTCCATGAATAATTGTTGGTACTGGTGGAACTTACCACAGATAGGGAATAATGCAGTTTGTTTCCACGGTAGCAGGGAATTAAACCTTTTGGCAAATTGTTATCAGCTAAAAATACTTTGAACCCTTTGGATCGCCTTTGCTGTCCTTGTATCTAACTTGTTCACTTGTACAACTAAATTACCAATCACACAATCCTTTTTGAAGAGTTTCCCTTTGTACTTACAAGTGACTTGAAAGGAGATTTGCATGCTGTTGATATAGAGTCTATTGGATGTAAATGACAGTTTAACTCTTATTGATTTTTGTTCCACATACAATTACAACATTTTGTGCATTTGTGCAAGGAATTTAACCCTTATCCCTAATTTTTGATTGACAAAACTGATAGTCCTTGTGATGAGCGATGCGAGTGTCCTTCGAGATGGTCTTACCGATGAACAGATGTGCTTGTATAATATTAAATCCTCTGCCTGTAGCCGCCTGGAAGTTAATCAATTTTATGATCTTCAGTCATCTTTAAGGTAACATAATGCTATTAAATATGGAACCCGCTTGGTCATACGCGTCAATTCAATCGTTAAAATTCGGGATCTCGCAGGTCTTCAAGCCTGCAATTACATCTAATTCTGATGCCATATTCTCGACAGTAGTCCTTTTAATTTTGCTCATTCTCTGCCATGTTTCTAAGAATGACCTTTCCAATAACTTCGGATGTTTTGTGTTGGTATTGTGGGTCTTGAATACCATAAGGTGCATGTAGATACATTATTATGTGCCACATCTGCATATATTGGATCCATGTTGTGGGGAGAGTGTGTCCTAGTGGTTTGGGGTGCGTGCCTTTGGCGCAAATTTACCAAAAAATCCCGAGTTAGATCCCGGCGTGTCACTTGCTGGGATTTATTTGGGTGCTCAAATTCTGGCTTTTAATCGGTATACAAGCTATTTTGATTAATACAGAAGAACGCTCTCCTCCATTGTTCACTTGGAATTGGGCCAATGAATCATGAAAGCATCCCGTCCTTCGGAGGGGACGTTAAGCCTTCGGGTCCCGTGTACAGGAGTCACAACTGTAACATTTACATCGCAGTCAGTTTCGAATAATAGTGGGGTGTAAACCCTGACTGTTTCCTCAATCTCTCCCAGTCTAAAAAAAAGCGGGCCCTGTTAGGATCTTCCGTATCGTGGATACACGCGCCCCCAAGATCAGCTTACTCCTTTGGAATAAATCCTGACAACATACACCACCACAACCATTACCAATGATTGTAGATACGCTAAGAAGGGATCCATGTTGGATTCACACCAATCCCCAGTAACCATGGACGGACAATGTCCAGTAACCCTGTCTCGCATACAGGATCAATAATTCCTTCCGTTATAGGGCAATGTAATGATTTGCTTTATGGTGATTAGAGCCTTTCTTGCAATAGTATTGTGCATTTGGACTTTCCAAATCCATTTGGACTGTTTCAAATCCCGTTGAGTTAAAGATGTGATCTTGCTGCATTCATTCCATGTGGCAATAGTCCCACAACTGCCAAACCCAGTCAACTCCTGACTCATCGACTTTGTTCCCCCATTCAGTGGTGTATGTTGATTTTCAGAGTCCCTTTTTTTCTGTGCTTTAAAATGATTTTAATAACCGCGTAATAGCGCGATCCATTCCAATGGTATTATTCCTACAATACGCGCGCGAGCGTCGCGGGTCATTGTGAGACACATGCGTCTCACGATTGACCTTTTTCCTGCGTGTGACGTAGCAGTAATGAAATTGAATGGGGCCCCGAAGATGGATCGAACCAATGAGGCGAAAACATTGATTCCAATCACATAACAAATAACACGCGACTTTGAAGCTAATACAAAAACACTATATTAAAAAAATGCGACACTTTCAGTTCACCTCCATTGAGACAAACCTTAGTACATCAACAACTAATATAAATTCATATGCAAGGTCAAAAAAAATCTAAATTCATACCCACGTAAGCTGGCTTGCCTACTTGAACTGAGGCTGAACTTAGTCCTAACTTCACCATGTCCATGCCCACCTGTATTATGGACAAGGTATCCGCGGTGCACCAATTACAACATTCGTCATTTTCGAAAAAGAAATTAGCTTGACAAAATGGATGAAGACGACAACATTTACTAACCCATCATGTCATTTCTAGCGCAAGGGAATTATCTGGGATCAAACACGAACCAATCCATGCCGGATTGTATACATACCGTACATGGATGGTCATCACATTCATTCATTGAGCCTCGGGTCA
>JAMKCH010025894.1:0-18891 GCA_023653785.1 Ophioderma brevispina
TGTGTTTGTTTTTGCTTTTCTTTTTAGATTTAATATCTTTGTCTCTATCCTTTACTCTTACTACTTCTATGAACAGCTTCATAGTTAGTGGCAGTGCATATTTTTTAAGAAAGGTTCGTTGTAATATGAAAATAAACGGCATGCAAAAATCACCCAATCATAAATTACCATGTACAATGAACACCCATAACTCCAAACCGTATGGAGTATGGAGACTGAAATTAGTACCGCGACGCTTAGCTTCCTCTCATCAAGGGCTTAAAAATGATATGCATTAAACATTACTCGAAGGAAAGAAAAAAAAGCAACCAATACAAACTCATAATGGTTATCCATAAATCATCCAAAGTAAATGGACGCGAACATGAAAACAAAAAAATGCACAAAACTTTATAAACACCCATAACTCCAAAACAGATAAGGAATATGGCAATGAAAAAGGTATCATTGGTTTTCTCCTACCGGCATGAGCTTTAAAATGATATATAATTTTACCTATTTACTCCAAATTTTGGAAAAAATATGGTGTTATAGCCAAATATATAGAGTATTAGTATCTGTCTTACCAACATCATTTTGAAATTGTTGGAATATTATATTTTCTGATCGTCCTATGGTCCACGAAAAAGAATGAAACTAACCTTTCACATATCTTCTATTTGGAAAACTTGAAGCTTTTAAGAGTATCTACTTCTTTCGGCAGAAGTGTTGCTATGAAGTCTCGCGATTTCTTTGGTGTATCAATGTCAATATGTCCTCGAAACCCGCGGAAGGAATAGCGGCGAGTATGTTCAGTCTGACAGCCCGAAGTTTGGCCATAGATTACCTTCTTGTGGCACACTTTGATGCTTTCAAGACAATATTTTATGTAAGGACTCAGTTCGACAATTGCCCTCAAAACTATTGTTGAAAACCATGATGCAAATGCTCTTTTTCACTGGGAAAAGGAAAACATTTTCCGAACCGCAAATTCCAAGCGTGGGCGCCGCCATTGACATCAAGAGTTTTGTGTTTCTAGGACTCGTTTTTGGTGGCGACTTACAAAATCCCTAAAATGAAGCGTTAGAAAGATTTTTTTTTTGAAAAAAAAGTACTGAAAAAGCCATAACAAATTGAAATCATAAAATGAAAATACGTGGAAATTCACCCATGTACACGAACGTAAATGTGGATGGGAAACTACATGAAGGAAAGGATAAATACATCGAAGTCTCAGAAGAATTTTGAGAGAAACACCAGTATTTCCAACAGATGGCGCTATAAATTGAATATGAAAAGAAACCAGACGATTGAAGGCCTTAGTATATTCAAAAGTGGCTGACAAAACCGGCCTCAAAATCGATCAAATAAAGTGGCGTTGATTTTCGAATTAGCCATTAAAAATTATCATTTTTTTAAAGTTTTTGCTTTTACCTTTTAAAACAATGGCGACGTCAAACTTTAAAATTTCTTGGCCACTTCCCCTGGGCGAGATCGCGACAACATATGATTTGTACGAGCTGTGTGTCTCTAATTTGTGTCATTTACGTAAAGGCATGCCATCACTTTGAAGTACTCTTCTTTATTCCTCACTAAAACTCTCATGATAATTGAATCAAACTTCAATCAGAAGCGGGTTACTAAAAATTCGCCATATCTTGATCATACTGGTTTTGGTCATATTTGGCGACCAGGAAACCCAATAACTCTAGTTGGTTTCAAAAAAGCATTGGTCTTCGTTTAGGCCTATAGATATTGAAAACAGAATTGGTCAAGTTGAAGATGGCTTCAACTATAGGATTTTTAAGACTGAATTTTTTAAAACTGATTTTATCTACACAACTTGATCATAGAGACTTCGAGAAATTGCACTCGCCCAAACTTAGATGTAGGCAATATTAAATTTCATATAGAAAACATGCATCGTTTTAGTAATTAAGACACTATAAACGCTGTAATTTATGTCCCATTAGATGATATTGGAGATGAGTTTCAATAAGTCTGCCTGACTAAAATTTATTGATTCTTGTTATGTTATCCGTTCCAGACACTTCTAAGATGCATGAGTTTTTAACTGTATTGATATTAACAAGTTTTAAAAAAGCTTTCAAAATTTGCCTCAATCTACTTGACACAAACATTAAGTAATCACTTTATTTTATATTTTTGTTACATGTTCATTGGTGATATTTTTTTTATTATTTTTTATCACGTTGTCTTTACAGTGTAGAGTTATAATGATGTTCTTCTCAATCATATGTATGAAGTTGCCATGATGTGCTATTATACAACCATGTGTATTTTACTCTCAAATACCCGAGAGGGGTCGATTGAGACGATCAATATTGCTGTTTTACAGCAAGTCAAAGCTCAAAAAGACTCTTGCACACATTTACAAATCAGTTCTGTAATTGGTCACTTTAAAAACAAATTGGTATATTTTTGAGAATATAAAAAAATTTATAATACTGCCTAAATTATGCCTATACCAAAGTGTTTGTTTTTCCGTTTGTTCTTGTTTTTGTTTTGGGGTTGTTTTTTACCACTTTAAAGCGACATGAGGAGATTTCAGAAAGAAGCGCCCATCTTTTCTCGAACCTAGGGTTTTTTACATATTTGGAAATGCTTACCCACATGTCGTAGATCACACATGGAGTGAATAAGCCGAAACGACGTCTTTATGTAAATAAGATGATGATTTAGTAGTTTCTGTCGTGCACGACAGAAATTCGAAGCATGATTTTCTATGGGGAACGATTACGATAGCAGGCAAGTGCAAAACATGGTTTGCGGTTTTCTATTTGCACATGTTGTCCAATAAACTTCCAAACGTTTCTCGTAGGTGGTCTACAACCGATCCAGTGAAATTTGAGGGCGAAAGTTCAGATTCCTAAAAAAAAAAAAATCTACTCATGTCACTTTAAAAACAAATGGGTATAGCCCCTATTTTGAGTAATATAAAATTATATTAACATTGCCTTCCCTTGGACAATAACAGAGCTCTTTTTGAAGAGGGCCCCAACTTTCCAAATAATGAGATGTTGCCATGGTAATTGAATTTGATATATGCAAAAAGGCACGATTTTTTTTTTTTAGAAAATGAGTGCGCAATCCTCGGGAAAATCTTGAGTTAGCATTTAACCTCGGCTATAACAAAGTGTGTGTGTGTGTGTGTGTTCTACAAGAGGTACATTGTGGAGTAAATTATAGGTACAAAGCTACATGTGGGCGTTGTCATTATGGGAGTACGCACACACTGAATCTCTGCCAAATGCTGTTGTTTGGCCTCTGGGGGGGAAGGGGGTAGTATAGGTCTAATCCATGGGTGGCCCCCACAGCGTTACAATGGATTTTGTATATTGCTGTGAGGGTGTAAAACTCTACACCAAAATAATCCCACCAGTGTATGAATATACCTACACAAATACCCCCACATACATGATTGTCCGATTTAGACACAAAAAAACACAACTTTGTGGGGGTATTCCCACAACGTACCTCTTGTCGGTTATGTGTGTCGTGTGTGTGTGTGTGTGGTGTGTGTGTTGTGTTTTCTTACAGAGTTACATTGTGTTAGTAATATAGGTAACAAAAGGCACATTGTGGCGTGTTTGTAATATGGGAGTACGCCAACACTGAATCTCTGCCAAATGCGTTTTTTTTGGCCTCTAGGGGGGGTAGGGGTAGTAGGGTATAGGTCTAAGCTATTGGTGCCCACAGCGTTACACATGGATTTTGAATAGTCCTGTGAGGGTGTAAAACTTATAACAAATAATCCCACAGTGTAATGAATATACCTAAAATACCCCCCCAATGCCTGTATGTACCATTTATACACAAACACACACTTTGTGGGGGTATTCCCACAATTCACCTCTTGTGTTAGTTTGTGTGTGTGTGTGTGTGGGTGTGGTGTGTGTGTGTGTGTGTGATGGGTGGTGGTGTGTGTGTGTTTTGTTTTCTTTTTTGTTTTGTTCTTAGTGTTTTTTTTCACTCTACCTGCAAGCTTGAAAGTTCAAACCAAAATCGCTAAATCTAGAAAAAGACTAGAAATTATGTCGCTACGCCTGTTATTGAAGGAAAAAAAATCAATAACGTACGCCATCTTGGCTATATTTAGACGCTTATCCTTCCAGAAAATTTTATTGGCATGGATGCCACAGATTTAGAAACTGATTTGGGGGAAATTGGGACATCCCAAGCAATATTATTATTATTTTATTACAAAAAATTTTTTATTTTTGCAAAATATCATCCGTATCCTTACCACGAAAGAGATTACATGTTGTTGAGTACTGAACATAATTACAACATTTTTTATTATATTGAGTTCGCAAATGTCACAAAATTCTAACGTTCTAAAAAGCTAAAATGGATCTTAAAAAACAAAAGGGTCATTTGAGCTTTAAACCTATAAGAACATCTAAAAAAACCTCTATCCATTTTTATTTTAGAATATTCCATATAGAGGGTTACCGTAAATTGAGTTTTTATTTTCACGTGTATGGCTGAAATTCCAGACTTTTATAGTTATACCAAATATTGCCATTTTTCTTGGTCCAATTTACAGTATTTTTACTGTCAGCAAATTCTTGTCCATCATATCGTACCTTAACACTTAAGTGGACAACGGGGGGGGGGGGTCAGGGGACCCGCAAACCACATTTTTCAGGTTTTACGACTATAACGATATACTTTTTCCGACTCATATTTTTTTTTATTTGTCTAACTTTTGGATACGCAACCTTTCAGAAAAAAATAAATCCATCACCCTGTTAATTAGATAAATTGTGCGGGTCCCTAGGAACCCCCCCCCCCGTTCACACGGGAGTGTCCTTAAAAATATTAACTATTAAAGCAATTAAGTTTGAATATTTTTCCTTTTAACATTTACATATCCACATAATTAAACAAACAATATTAAAAAATTCAGTTAACCCTTTATATGCTGATAGCGATTACTTTGTTTTCGTTTCCGCGGCTCCCGTCACTGTACAAACCAATGGAAAGTTACACGGCAACAATGCCACCCACCAAATATATACATATTCAAAATGACGGATTTGTTTCAATAGGGTAGATTGGACCTTCTAGAACACATATTAAACTTATTCATTCACAATTATTTTGTGGAAACGAGGCCGTGTTAATTGTGTTCCCTTTTTACCGAATTTGAAAATAATGTTTTGCCACTAATTTTTAGGTTTCTTATTGCTTATTTTGTTATTGTCTTATGGCCCTGCATTGTGGTAAAATTTCATGCAAAAATTCCTTTTGGGAAAGTGGCTTCCGTGGGGTCCATGGAATCCCCCTTGTCCCCACGGAAGAGTAGGAAGACCATGTCCCCTTAAAGTGTAAAAAAATATTTTTCTTTTTTTAAAACTTAAAACAAACATTAGAAGCAACACAAACGTGCAAAAATCCACGTTTGACAAAAAATCTAGCACTCATACTTGCAAAACGTGTCAGTTCCCCTTAAAGGAATCATTGAGAAAGTTCCAAGGTTTTTTGACCCTAAATTTATTATGGAAGTAATGTTTTATTTATTCATTTATTTATGACATACATATCCGCATGTGAGTTGAGTATAATATTCATCTACTCTAATGAACTTAAAGTTAATATAGCACTGTTAAAACTAACCAGTAAAAAAACAGGCATTTGACGGCAGCTGGGACTCATACCTGCAGAACGTAAAATAACTGGGGCCCCTAAAATACGAACATGCAGTGAACTACAATAACGGCGTAAAAATCTCAGCTTCACGTTATGTTGGGTTGACTTGTTGAATAATATTAAAGAATTAAACTTATTCCAATCCTCTGGCCAAATTTTCACGTTGTATTTATGGCTCATCCAAACGTTGTATTTACGTTACCACGTGGTTGTCAAAAGTTATATTTTCAGGCAATCATTTTGAGAAAAAGTGCAATAACACAAGGGCAAACGATGATTGAAGAATCATATTTAAACCAGTTTTACGTCTTGTTTTATACGGTAATGTACAACCTATTTTATGTCACCATTACTTAATCATCATATTAATAACTTATACATGCACCTTACATAGATGCGAAGCAGGGCTTAAGATACAAGTCCTAAACCTGATCCCTACCTACATGAATTACTGATAGCAAGATGCTCAAATTTAAATATATTGGTGTGGTAGACTTTTTCAAATTAAACTAAAATAGAATACAAAAAGGAGGAAACGAGTTTTTTAAACTATTTTTAAAAATATTTTTTTTTTTTTTTTTTTTTTTTTTTTTAATGACTTTATACTTAACGACGTTATTTAACACATTTTTAGAGGTAAAACGATTGTGGTTCATAGTTCCTATTTCTTTCATACAAACAATAAGCTTCAATAGAACGTAATATTACGGAAAATATTATAATGTTATAGTATAAATACTACTTTTTTCAAAATGTGTAGTATGTTTTTTTAGCCACTGTTTATTTACATTTTTTCGCTTCCTAGATTGTAACTCAATGTTAGTCCGGTAAATAAAGCGTGAGAGATGATTGAATAATTGTGGTTTACCGTAATTTAAAAGGTAAAGTCTGGTAAATTAGGAACATTTTTAACAGTGTAGTTTATTCTTCATAATACTGTGGTGAATAGACCATGTATTCGGAGTAACGATTATGTTGTAACGGTTTGGAATTTCTTTTCTGCAAAAGTGATTAATGCGAGTCCAGTACATCGATGACCTTTTTTTCTTAAACATGATAAAGCGCACTGGTCACATTTTCAGAAAATATGAATTTCTCAATTTGCTCGCAAATGAGAACATATCACCATAACTTAGTCCAAAATTACCCTTTAACGAACTGTGTCCTTATCCTGACGGAAAACGGGGTATTGTCAACAGAAGATTTAGGCTTTTGTTTACAAATTTTTCCAGGTCAGTTCAATTTACAGATAACTACAGGGTGTCTCAGAAAGAATTACCACACTAACTATAGGCACCATAACCTGAAAAGTAAGTTTCACATTTGAGAAATTTAAAAGAATCTTAAAAACCACAATTACTTGTTTACATTTCATGTAAACCTCCTCGATTTGGTTCAGTAGTTTGAAGAAAAAGCTGATTATGTAACACCTGTCAATGGACACTTCCTTCCAAGTTTGCTCACAATAATGCATTTGATGTTAACCTACCGCTGATTACTCCGTGTCTATCTATCTGTGGTTCAAATCTGTGGAATCTTTTCATCCCCCAAAGAACCGGCCTTGTTTAATAGTTTGCTAGTTTTTTCAATGCCATTTTGTTTCGATTTTTATTATAGTCTACATTACTGACAATTAGTAACAAAAATCCAACCAGAAAAACAAAACATGGTATACCAAGAATTAATCATCTTTATTAGAAACACCACCAATAACATCTGTAGAAAATTTGAAATAATGTTAGTATGTCACTAGGGGTGGCACTGCATATATGAATTGAAAAATTTAATCAATACTTACCATGTGGATAAACTGAAGAATAAGATTATTCACAATCGCTTTATTCAAATTGACATCTAGTCCAAAAGATGGTTGGAATTCTACATTTAAATAATAAAGGCATGATTTGAGTGTAGAATTCAAAATTCCCGCGTGTTAATCTATACTCGTGTTATAGGAAGTACTGGCACGAGAGAAAAAATGTTTGGTCCACATTTTTCGCCCTCATAGGGCGTTTGTGGTTTTCGAATATGCCGAAACTGGTCTAACATTACTCTGGTCGTCAGGAATTTAGATTAGATTCCCAGAATCCTGCAAGAAGACAATCTTTAACAATGTTAAGAAGTACTGTGAAACGGGTACAGTCAAGATTTGAACAAGAGTCGCCGTGGAAGGCGAAGAACCGCCCGACTGTACAGAACATTGCCGCCATCAGACGGAGTCATCTTCTAAATCCAAGACACTTGTTCAATACGTCACAATGTGCTACACATCACAGATCAGCTTTAACAGGATTACCCTCTTAGACCTGAAATTTTCAACTCTTATATGATGGCCAGTGAGGCGTTCTCTCCAAGCAGCAGACTACCAATGAAGAATAACCTTCTGTCAATGGCTCAAACAAGCCTGCAAGGTGTTTTAACTGACCTTATAGTTGGGGACGAGGCAACGTTCAAGATGAACAGACATGTAAGCACACATAACCAGGTGAGGCACTACACAGACAAAACAAACCCCAAGGAGATTATGTCTCGCCTGTTCTGTCTTAATCAACTTATTACAAAACTTGGAAGGAAGTGTCCATTGACATGTGTTTTACCTAATCGCTTATTTCTTTATTCAAAACTACCGAACCGAATCAAGTGATGTTTACATTAAAAATGTTTCAAAAGGAATAATTGGGTTTAAGATTCTTTTTAAATTTCTCAAATGTGATACTTACTTTTTGAAGTTATGTCCACCTATAGTTAGGGTGTAATTTCTTTCTGAGACACCTGTATTTTGGGTGACTTTGCTTCATGGCATCGAAATGTTCAATAAGTACTTTTTTAAAAACACTAACACATGGATATGGCCACCCCTGGCATGATCAGTGCCGTCAAGGCTGTCCACAAGTGAATGGGCAGAGCGTCCCTCATCGGTCAGCAGGCTGAGCTACCTCCTGTAGTGTTTTGTATTGATGCTCGCCTAGGCAATCCCAGCATCTCATAGGGTTTCCACATCATTGAAGCAAGCGTCCTTGTATCGCTCCACCCTTTTCTGCCCAAGAAATGTCTCACTACAACCGCGACCCTGTGCGGCGTGACATTGACGTCTTGCAGCCGAAAATTGTTTACATAACCCGTCTTGTGTATGTGGCAGATAGTGGTTTCCAGAATGTCCAGTACACCGACGGCGTTTCATGTTTCCATCTGGCACCACCCCACAGTGATATTTTTTCCTCCATAAGGAAAACTATATCGAGTATGGCCACCCCTGGCTGAATTCACTTAAAACACTGACCCATTTTCTGTTGCGCCAAGTTAGGTGCCGATGCACCTTTATATTACATCATTCATTGAAATGAGTAAGTTATGACACTTTAACATACTGGGCGTTTTAATCAAAACACTTCACAATTAATACCGCTTTGTAATTTTGATTTACTATCGAATAAGACCATACTCCGAATCGGGCAGCACCAAGGCATGACTGAAATTATGAAGTTGTGGAGTTAGTGCCTCGAGATTTTTATTTCCAAACAAAAAGCCTGCGCCTTTTCTGCAATATTAACCAGACGAAAACTACAATTCAAATCAATCTTTAAGCAATCTTACATGTTCGCAAAAAGATTATTGTTGGTTGAATTTGCATTGCCTCGCCTAACAGAGAGATGGGCGAACAGGTCGTATATTTTTTTTGATAAAAATGATGATGATGTGATTTTTGGTGATACTGGGGTATGGCCTAAACAAGTAATTCCAAATTAAGTATTCAAGGTGCGTTGTTAATTACGTGAACACTCTGGTGAATGCTTTTCTTTCTGACACTCTTCTTACTCGTTAAATTGGCAAAGGTAATTATATCGCATTTTGCCCGAATTTCGGCTATGAAAACTGTAAATATATGATGCAGACATTTCGAAATGTAAGAGGTGACAAGATGTCCCACTTAAAAATAAGGCAATGGAGTACACATGTCGCATCACACTCTGCTGTAAAAGTTTCGTTTTAATTTTCACTCTTTCAGAGAGTGAACTAATTTGGGTTGCAGAAGATTGACACTAATTTGGGGGAAATCAAATTCCGAAGATTTTAAACCAATTTTGGAACAAAACAAGCTGATTTTTTACTTCCCAAATTTGGTGACGTTTGTCACTGTAAAGGTTGTTTTCTTCTTCTGATTTGTGTTGTATGAGTAATGGCTTACAATGTACTGTACGACGCGAGGACGGTTATGGGCACTGCAAAACTGGGGGTTACATTTTAACACCAAGTCGGGGGCGGCGCCAGACTTTTTTTTGGGGGGGGCAAAATTAAATGGGAGGGGGGAATGCAATTTGGATGTAAATATTCAAAATTCCGAGATTTTTTACCAATTTTGGAACAAAAACAACTGATTTTACCAAAATTTTGGTGACTTGTCACTGTAAGGGTTGTTTTCTGATGTGTTTGTTGAGTTAAGACTCACAATGTACGTACGAGTACGTGTATGGGCACTGCAAAAACTGGGGAGTTAAAATTTTAACACCCCACAAGAGTCGGTGTCAAGCTTCTCGGTGTTAGTTCTGGGTTTTGAAATTTAGTATTTAACCACCGCTCGGTTGTTGCTGCACAATTTTAATTATGTAGTTTGGTGATCTGCCTCCTAAACGTTATAGGTAAAACAGTTTGCAATAGAAGCGTAACACCAAAATCAAACATTTTCTACTAAAATGTCAGATTTTGTTGTTAATTAACACCAATGGTTGCGGTTCCCGTATTGCTTTCCAGGAGGGTTCCTTAAATTAACACCAGTCGTGTCAATTTGGGCACCGGTGGTGTTTAAAAAAAAAATACCCCGAATTTAGTGTAAAATTAAAACCCAACATGTCTATCATTCTGCATTGTAACACCAAATTTGGTTTTAATATAACACTAACATGGTGTTTAATTTAACACCGAAAGGGTGTAAACTAACACAGTGGGTGTGGTCCCCCTATTGGTCCAGGAGGGTGTAAATTAACACCATATAGTGTTAAAATAATACCCACCCCTTTTTGAAGTGGGCGGCGCCCTACTTTCTTTGGAGAAACGATGAATTTCTGGTAATATCATAACCATGAGTGGCCCAGAAAAAAATTTAGAAAAATGGTTTTTGGAGAGAGAACAGTATTAGCAAGGACTCTGACCCTTTCCCCCCTTTTCTTAACTGGGGGGGTGTTAAATGTTTTACACCAAATTCGGTGTCAAGCTTGTCCGTGTTAGTTTTTTATGTGTTGCAATTTAGGATTTAACACTGCTCGGTGTTGCTGCACAATTTTATTATAGCATTTTGGATATCTGCTCATGAAATGTTAAGGTAAGCATTTTAAAATAGAACAAACAATAACAAAAGAACAAACATTTTCTACTGAAATTTCAGATGTGGCCTACACATATAAATGTTAACACCAAGTTTGGTGTTCATTAACACAGCGGGTCACCTATTTGACTCGGGAGGGTGCTAAATTGTCAGTGCTATCGGTATTATTCCATGTCAGGATCCGTCTCAGCCGTCTACCTACGATCTCGGTTACCCCATCTTTTCGAGCCCCCCCCCCCCTGGCATTCTCTCCTGACTTTACCTCTAAAATCCATCATAAAATGTGGTGGAGGATCCTGGCAACATCCCTGTACCTCTCGCGCACCAAGCGATAGGTTTTTTCAAGTTGCATCGGCAGTTTTAAAAATAATTCCACCAGACATGATGTGTCAAATTAACACCAAGCAGTAGCATGCCATATAGATACCTTGTAACACAAAATTTGTGGTATAACCTATCATGGTGGTATTTTAACCCGACATGGTGTAATTCTACCACCAGTAGGTGTGGTCGTCCTATTGATTCTAAGCAGAGGATTTTAAATTTTAACACCCATTTAACACCCCAGTTTTTTGCAGTGTTGTAGTCCCCACTTGGGACTAATTACCATGGCCGAGTCTACAGCAGCTGCTGTTTTAATTGTCCGCCTGATTGCTTTATATTTAGAGTCATTTTGTTGATTTGTTATCTTGGCCCGCCACCCATCTTTATGAAACCCAAAACCGCCTGCCCTCAGGTGCAATTTGACAGACAGCATGGCTCACTTTTGCTACCCCGCGGAGCATTAAAATGAATTCCCAGAATGCATCACAGATCATTTGCAAAATGGCTCATCATACTGATAGTCAAGAATTCTACTCAAGGCCAAGTTTTCAATGCACAAAAACTCGCTGTCTTTTTTTTACAAATTTGGTAAATATGGATTTTGATGAGAAATATCTATGCCCTAAAGGTCTTGAAACTTGAAGTACTTAACCACCCCCGCGTGTGGGGCATACTAGCACCTCTATAAGACATGAGAATGTAGGGACACTTTGCATTGTGGGATCGCTTAAATCACACCCCGTTTGTTCTTTGACTTGACCAAATATAAAAATTACCGTAATCAAGATATTTGGCTAGCGATTTTCGACATCTGCGTTTTGTAAATCTAATAGATAAAAACAAACTTGTTGTCATATAATAACCCGTCTTGTGTCGTTAACGTTTGGTAAATCGTTTCGCCATCCAGAAAAATACCGGACAATTCCCGGAGACGAACTGATTTGACACTGTCGGCAGTTATTGGACCATGTCAAACTGTAATAGTTAAAAATACTGAAACGCTTCTGCAGTACGAATTGTTTACAATATAAACAACCACATCTCGCAATACAATCGGCAGTAATTGATTGTACAAAATATGAACCTTCATTTAATAGGCCCTAGTAAAATAGCCAAATGCCCCGAGTGACACATTATAACGCTTTCACTATTAATGATGTGTATTTTCTGCTGGGGGAGGGGGGGGGGGGGGGGGGGGGAATTCTGAAATCCATTTTATTTGGAGTGAACGTATGATGTAGCTGGACTGATGAAAATCATGAATCATTAAAACATTATTTTTATATGTGTTGTGGGTTAGTTTGTCTTAGTAATCAGTAATTATGACTAAGTGGCACGACAAGTGCGTTGACTGAAAATATGGTTTGGTATGGTAGTGTCCTCAATTTTTGGTACAATGCTAAAAGGGCTCTTGCAATATTGTCTTAAGGTTCTACGTGTTTTTCACGATGGAAATATAAGATCTCATCAAGTGTCTCGCCTAAGTACAAGTCACATCTCACACAAAGACACACCTCACCAGCTATTGCAAGATACATGTTCTAAAATGTAAGAAGTATCTCTTGATTTTGTTCTCTAGTTAGAACTTGACGTGCGGCAAGATATGTCTTAGTAATTAGAGCATGTGTCCTTAGATCAGCGTTTTTAGGCGAGACACATTGGTTGGAGACATGTGTATTTGCAATATGTTTTTGATGGTGTTTTTAGGCTAGACCCACTCTTTATCTACGTGTCCTTGCAAGACATGTCTTAATGAGCATATTGTTTCGAATCGTGTCCTTTAGGCGAGACACATTCTATTGTTTGGAGCTAGAAATGTGGTATTTGCAGACATGGTCCCATATGTTTATTGAATGGTGTCTTTAGGCGAGACACTCTATTTACAGACGTTATTTGCAGACATGTCTTATTTGAGCACATGTGTTTTTGGATCGTGTCTTTTGCGAAACCCATTCTAGTGTTTGGAGCTAGATATGTTGTCTTTGCAAGACACTGTCTTATTTGATTCATATAGTTTGATGGTGTCTTAGTGCGAGACAACCCTCTATTTATCCAGACGTGTATTTTCAAGACATGTCTTCCTTGAGCATAAGTGTTTTTTGGATCGTGTTTTTTAATGCGACACACATTCTCTTGTTGGAGCTATATAAGCATTGTGATATTTGCAAGACCTTTCTTAATTTGATCATCTGTTTTTGATGGTGTCTTTAGGCGAGACACACTCTATTTATCGCGACGTGTACTTGCAAGACACGTCTTAATGAGCATATGTTTCGGATCGTGTCTTCTCGGGTGAGACACCTTCTATTGTTGGAGCTAGATATGGTGTTTAGTTGCAAGACATGTCCTATATTTTTTGTGGTGTCTTTAGGCAGAGCAACCATCTATGTTGGCTGAGTAAGACAACTTTGCAAGACATGTCCTACATGCTTAATTGAGTGTATTGTGTTTTGTTGGCCCTTGTCTTTAGGTGAGATAAGTTCTATTGTTGGAGACTCATTTCCAAGACATACTTAATGATCATACAAATATGTTTTTTTTATTGATCCGTGGTTGTTAGAGGTAGGCGAGACAACATTCTATTGTTAGAGACCATGGCCCTGTCTATTTGGGTGCAACTTGCCCAAGACGATTTTTTACAGTTGTACCCATTACCCATCATTTATCGATCATCTACATATCCATATCTCCATCCACTCATTCATTAATTAAAAAAAAAAGGCCTACACACTGTAAAATACAGAGTACATAGCACCGTTTGGGTTATTTTAATACAGTTTTGTCATTATACCCATAATATATAGGTACCTATTAGCTAGTAAAACCTCACTTAACTTGGCACAAAGTTCAGTACCTTCCCATTCGCCGTGCATTTAGAAAAGGGCCTCCTGGTTTTTGGGTATGATATGACATACCCGCTCACACAAGGTCAGTTCGTGTAAATGTATATACAAGTACAACCACTGACTTTGTCCTTGGTGGATGAGCATATTTTGGGGTGGGGTAAAAACTCATCTCGTGAACAGAATGTCAATAACTCACTTGTTCCGTTAATCAATTAAACATCTTAAACATTTGACCCCTTTTGCGTCACTCACAAATCCTCGCAAAAGAACTTGGAACACCGCGCGCTTTCTAATCTTCATCAAGCGGGATACTTTGCTGTGAGTGAATAAAATCATTCTCCAAACTTCAAGGGAAAGCAGGAGCTTGAGCATTGTTTTACCCTTTCCTCCCCCTTCCCATCAGACAATGTTGAGACCCCTTCTCAACACGATCAAACGTTGGCCGCAGTGAACAACATTGAACGGGGGAGCGGGGGCATTTTTTTTTACAACTGAAATGCGCTTATTGGTCCAAAGAATTTTTCCGAGGATTGTCTGAGTCAATTGCAAAAATATCATCTATTTTTCATTCACACGTTTGCTTCATAATTCCCAAAATAGCAAGATAAGATAACCAAATTCTCAGGAGATCTTTTACCTTATATACCTACATTACAGAGAAATCTGAGAGAAAACGATTTGCAATAAACGAGTAGTCAATAAGTATTGAAAAATGTGTACGATAACCTAAACAAACCGTCACATGTTGCATTTCGCTCCTTCAATTTTGTCCAAATCAATGGTATTACAGTCTATCTAATTTTCAAGTAGAAAAAGGGAAAAAACAAAATAAAAACTCGCAACACGTGCAATGCACGAGTTTTTGGCGAGTTGACAGAACAGACGGTTTGGAGTTCCAAAAATTAATATTTTTCACAATTATGATCATTTCATGCAACAATTCAATCTACCTACGATGGATGTTATTGGTGAATGTGACTACCATTTATTTGGCTTTAGAATTTCATTTGTAACGAAATTTGAACTATTAAAAAGCGCAGCAATTTTATTCACAACGTTTACGATAAAATTTTTGGGAATATATATTAGTTCTACAACGCGTGTCTCTATGGGTGTAAATATTTGGCCTACATGCTTTTTTCATTACAAGATGTAAACAAAAGGGAAAGAAGAAATGAAAAACTAAAAAAAAGTGAAAACAGTTGGGATTCGAACCCGTGACACTTGTTGGAATATCAATAATCCGCGCCAGCTAACCACTCGACCACGAACGGTCGTTGTGTAATGTGAGGTGAATTGTAAACCGTCAATGCTATCAAGGGTAAAGTTGACTGCAAACCTACCACGGTTAACCCGAGCTAATTAACCATAACAAATCTGATTTTTTTCAGAATTCTTGAAAAAAGTTGAAATTTTAATCATGGATTGAGGATGTTTTGGAATCACGCGGTAACTCAGAGATGATATTCCGACTTTTGAAAGGCGCGTATCGGCGTTTTTAGCAACGTTTTACCTTGTGTTTAAGTAATAAGATCATCGAATAACATGTTTTTTTTTTCTTTCAATGGCGACCCATCAAAAGCCGCGTATTTCATGTGGCAAATCATTAAAATCATTAAACGGATTTACCGTTTGCACTTTAAACCATTAGCCACATTTCAAAGTCTAAGTTCAGTTACTTCGCGGCATTGTTTCTATATGATTGACGAAATAGGGAACGGAGTTGGCCAGGGCATGTTTTCAGCGTCATCATATTTTGTTGCTAAAATGATGAATAGTGATAAAATAACCCTATTGGATGAGAATCAGGGAATATCATATGTTATAAATATCTATTATAAATAAGTTGAAGAAATAAGCTCAAACGTGTGGGTAATTATCATAACACGAATTTTAGACTTGTACCACACACAAAAATGTCAGTCATTGAAAATTCACTGGCCATCAAGGATTTGAAGATGTGATCTTGGGGTCACTTGTCCGATTTTCTGACGGACTATAGAAAAAATATTCGATAATCTTCCATTTCTTTTCGACTCTTAGCTCAGTTGATAGTGGTATTGAACTAAGAAAACGGAAGATTCAAGGTTCAAATCTTGGATATTCATTTAAATTTTCCATGGTAGATTCTAAAATTGGTAATGTTTATATAAATAGTTGTATTCAATTTTTTACCCACCTCTTTATAATCCTTTTCATTACCTTTTTTTCTATCGTTTTTGATATTTATTTCAACATTTTTATGTATGTCAGGCCTTGAGTACCTCATAGAGGCAATTTACAATTATGTTAGTCCCATTACGGCTGACTGTGTTGGGTATTTTAAGTTCCTGTGATCTTTTATTTGCAACGTTTGAAACTACCAAAGTTTTTGAAAATTTAGGTATCATTTATTTTAAATGTATGTAGAAATATCCTTCAAATATGTCACGTCTCCTCATGATTTATTTACGGTATCTGAATTGCAGATGGCTTTACTGGAATCCTTTCGTATGTTTTTTTTTACATGCTATATAAGTGCTCTGCAAATAATTAAAGTGACCATTCCTCAGAATACACAAACGTGCGTTCCTTCGTGTTTTGTTTTGAATCACAGACAATGTTCGTCTCATATATGTGTGAACCCAAGCCTTTTTCCTATGTGCACAATATTTCCCTAATGCTAATGAATATTTTAATATAATGGAGCATTAAACCGGTATTACAGATTATTTTTCAATAAAATTTTGTCACAATATAGGAAAAAGTCATAACAAATTATCTTGAAAATTTGGTTCTATATCTTTTGCTTTGTTTTTTTTTAAATTAAAAAAAAACGCGTGTTTTTTTGTTTTTTGAAAATTTTTGCAAATGATCAGACAAATCC
Organism: Ophioderma brevispina; assembly: GCA_023653785.1. Classification (NCBI taxonomy): domain Eukaryota; kingdom Metazoa; phylum Echinodermata; class Ophiuroidea; order Amphilepidida; family Ophiodermatidae; genus Ophioderma; species Ophioderma brevispina. Next base: position 17,012 of record JAMKCH010025894.1, read on the forward strand.
TCGCAAAAAGAAATTGGAACACCCCGCGCTTTCTTAATTCAATCAAGCGTGATACTTTGCCTGTGAGTGAATAATCATTTCTCCAAACTCAAGGAAAGCAGGAGCTGGAGCATGTTTTACCCTTCCCCCCTTCCCCCTTCCCCCTCAGACAATGTTGAGACCCATTCACAACACGATCAAACGTTGGCCTCTGAACACATTGTACGGGGAAGCGCCGGGGGGGGGGGGCCTTTTTTTTACAACCTGAATGCGCTTAATTGTTCCAAGAATTTTTGCGAGGATTGTCTGAGGTCAATTGCAAAAAATATCCATCATCTAATTTCACTTTTTGCTTCATAATTCCAAAAACGCAAGATAAGATAACTCAAATTCTCAGGAGATCTTGTAACCTTAATATCCCTACAATACAGAGAAATCTGAGAGAAAACGATTTGCATTAAAGGAGTAGTCAAGAGTAGTGAAAAATGTGTACGATAAGCTAAACATACCGTCACATTTGCATTTCCTTCATTTTTGTCCAACTCAAGGTATTACAGCTATTCTTTTCAAGTGAAAAAAGGGGAAAAACAGAAAATAAATAACTCCCGCACAAGTGCTGCACGAGTTTGGCTATTGACAGACAGGACGGTTTGGAGTTCCCAAAATTAAGATTTTTCACAATTAAGATTCATTTCATGCAACCAATTAAATCTCGATGGATGTTATTGGGGAATTTTACTACCATTTATGTGGCTTTTAAAATTTCATTTGTAACGGAAATTTTGAGCTATTAAAAAAGCTCAGCAATTTAAATACACAACGTTAACGATAAAATTATTTGGAATATATATATCGTTCTACAACGCGTGTCCTCTATGTGTAAATGTGGCCTAACCTGTTTTTCATTACTAAGAATGTAAACAAAAGGGAAAGAAGAAAATGAAAAATAGAAAAAAAAAGTGAAAACAGTTTGATTCGAACACGTGACACTTGATATCAAGTATCGCGAGTTAACCACACGACCACGGACGTCGTTGTTTAATTTGAGGTGAATTGTAACGTCAAATGGCTATCAATTGTAAAGTTGACTGCAAACCCTACACCGGTTAACCCCGGCTTTACCATAACAAATCTTGATTTTTTCAGAATTCTTGAAAAAAAATGAATTTTTAATCATTGGATTGAGGATTTTGGAACCACGCGGTAACTCAGAGATGATATTCCGACTTTTGAAAGGCGCGTATCGCGATCGCGTCGACGTTCGTCGCGCGCACGCGATCGGCGTTTTTAGGCACAACGGTTTACCTTGTGTTAAGTACTAGATCATACGAACATGTTTTTTTCTTTCAATGGCGACCCATCAAAAGCCGCGTATTTCAATGTGGATTAAATCATTAACGATTTACCGTATGCACTTTACCATTAGCCTCATTCCAAAGTCGAAGTTTCAGTGACTTCCGGCATTGTTTTCTAATATAAATGACGAAATAGGAACTGAGTGGCAGGGATGTTTTTCAGCGTCATCATATTTTGTTGCTAAAATGATGCTGTGAGAATAGACCTATTGGATAGAATCAGGAATTCATATGTTAATATCTATTATAAATAAGTTGAAGAAATAAGCTCAAACGGGTGGTACTTATCATAACACGAAATTTAGACTTGTAACCACACCACAAAATGTCAGTCAGTGAAAATTCACTTGCCATCAAGGATTTGAAGATGTGATCTTGGGGTTCACTTGTCCGATTTTCTGAAGGACTATAGAACATATCGATCATTCTTCCTTTTCTGAACTATTAGTCTCAGTTGATAGTGTATTGAACTAAGAAAACGGAAGATCCAACGTTCCAATTCATTGATATTCATTGAAATTTTTTCCTGGTAATTCTAAAATTGTT
>JAMKCH010025895.1:0-20955 GCA_023653785.1 Ophioderma brevispina
GTGGGTTTGGCGTTTGGGGCTGGAAAACCTATTTTGCATTTTGGTTTTCAGGGGGGCCGGAACACTAAATGGTATTGCCAAAAACACAACACATTTTCACTACAACCCAACCATATCACTATTATGGTAAGGATGCTAATCTACCAAGGGCTATGTTCAGTACCTTGGTGTTCACATGTTAACAACAGCGACACATGCACGTCTGGGTCTCTAAAGTATAGTAAAATACAGGGGATGTATTTGCTCTACCAATGGTGAAGGGAAAGTATTGAACTGCCACCAGGGAATTATATAAATAGCGCAGTCATGGAGATCGGGCCACATGTGTTGTATTCCAGAGTCGATGGTGTGAAGCGGTTATATAATCCAAATCTTAGCAGGGGATAAGCTAAGGGGATTGGGATGTATAAAGGGCTGCCTCAGTGCTCTTTGTCGCTTATGAAGGACAAAAGGTCTATCTATAGGAATCACTTACAAGCTCCATGGAAAAGGGCACGCTATGCAAACATCTTCCTTTTCTTTCATATAAGTATCAATGGTCCTTGACATGGAGAATGCTCTAAGCTGTGCTTTTTCCCGAGAGCATGCCCCTGAAACTTATCGACTTTTCTAATTTTTTTCTTGATACAAGTGTATTTTGGGGATAAAATACACCTTGCGTACATGATAAAGTCGTTGTCAAACACCAACTCAAAAGGGATGGTGAAATATAACTATTAGATATAGAGGGCCTCCTCTCTCCTTATCCGGTGATGTCCTTGTTACTTTGGGGAGCAATATGGGCCTAACTGCACTATTCCATTTGCGGAGCCAATTGGGATATTGCCCTTGAAAGTAATTTAAATATTCCATTGCAAGCATAATTGGGTCTATTCCATTTGGAAGTAGTTGAGCTATTCCATTTGAGAGCATTTGGGCTATTCCACTTGAGAGCAAATTGTGCTAATCAATTTGAGAGATTTGGGCTATGCCATTGAGAGCATTTGGCTATTCCATTTGAGAGCATTTGGCTATTCCATTTGAGAGCAGTTGGGACTATTCCATTTGGGAGCAATTGGGATATTGCACTTGGGCCGAATTTGGGGCAATTCCATTTGCAGCTTATGTGGGCTATACCGCTTGAGAGCAATTGGGATATTCCCATTTGAGGAGCATTTGGGCTCATGCCATTGAGAACATTGGGCCTATTGTGGGGTAAGGACTATTCATTTGGAGCAATTGGGGTATTCACTTTGGGAGGCAATTGGGATATTTCATTTGGGAGGCAAGTGGGCTATTCCATTTGGAGCAATTGGGCTATTCAATTTGGGAGCCTTTGGGCAATTCCATTTGAGATTCATTTGGGAAATTGGGGAGCAATGGGACTATTCCATTTGGGAGCAATTGGGATATTTCATTTGGGAGCAATTGGGCATTTTTTTCATTGGACATTGGGCTAGTCAAATTTGGGAGCAATGGGACTATTCCATTTGGGAGCATTTGGGCAATTCCATTTGAGATCATTGGGATATTGTGGGAGCACTGGGACTATTCCATTTGGGAACAATTGGGTATTTCATTGGGAACAATTGGGCTATTTCATTTGGGAGCAATGGGACTATTCCATTTGGGAGCAATTGGGCTATTCCATTTGGGAGCAATTGGGCTTTTCCAGGTGGAGCTTTGGGCAATTCCATTTGAGATCATTTGGGCTATTGTGGAGCTAATGGACTATCCATTGGGAGCAATTGGGGTATTCATTTTGGGAGCAATTGGGCTATTCATTGGGGAGCAATTGGTTATTCCATTTGGGAGCAATTGGGGCTCTTCCAGTTGGGCAATTGGGACTATTCCATTTGGGAGCATTGGGCCAATTCCATTTGAGATCATTTGGGATTGTGGGAGCAATGGGCCTATTCCATTGGGAGCAATTGGGTATTTCATTTGGGAGGCAATTGGGCTTTTTCATTTGGGAGCAATGTGGGACTATTCCATTTGGGAGCAATTGGGATATCTCCATTTGGGAGCCATTTGGGCCAATTCCCAATTTGAGATTATTTGGCATATGTGGAGCCAATGGGACTATTCCCATTGGAGTAATCGGGGTATTTCATTGGGAACAATTGGGCTTATCCATGTGGGCGCAATGAGCGTTTCCATCTGAAAGCAATTGGACTATTCCATTGAGAGCAATTGGGCTATTCCATTCGGAGCAAACTGAGCTATTCCAAATGAGCAACTGGGCTATCATAATTTAAAAGGGATTGGGCTAACATGTTCAGGTGTGCTCAGCCACATAGAGAAACATAATACCTGAACTGAGTTATACCAGAAGCTCGATTTTAGAAGGAGGAAACCAGAGTACTTGGAGAAAACCTGTTGGGAAACAAGTATGGATTGGGAGAACCAAACACATGGCCGAGAATGAGACATTACCTAATTGGTGAAGTTGAGCTTGAGAGAAAGATAAGTGCGACAAACAAGCCAACAATTGCGTGCAGGGGCCAGAGGGACTTTCTTGTGGCGTGCACAAGGAGATTGTTGGGCCCACTTGCTCTAACTTATGTTATAGCAATGACATGGAACTTCGGTGCACAACAGGCTGCTTCTGTATGCGAATGATAGTGTGATTATCCATCTATAGTGATCCCGAGGTCATTTCTCGTAGTATAAGTGAGATTTAGAGCATGTAACAAGTGGCTAAGATCCAATAACGCGACACTTCATGTTGGGAAGACAGAATGCATTTTATTTGGAACCAGAACCAAACTTGTCAAATATTGGGTGTTACACTTGACCAATACCTGTCTGGAGACACCATGGTAAAATTCTGTCTTAAACAAAGTTGCAGGTAAACTCAAATTCTTATAGTACTCCAAAAGTACCTCAATCAGATATTAAGGAAGAATCTGTGCTCAGCTCTTACAATTTCATATCGATATTGCTGCACTCCTGGTATTCCGGTCTCAACATATCCTATCAGCGCAAATTACAGGTTCTCCAAAAATTACAATGGCTCGTTTTGTAATCAAATTGTCTCCCCGAGAGACACATGGTCAGGTTCACTTAGATTCAATTAACTGTTGGAAGTTCAAGACAGAGTCAAACAACTGCACCTCATCACATTGTTTAATGTCTTCATTCAAAGGTCCATTTACTTACAACATTTTTTGTACCAGATATCAAATACTCATAATTATTGACACAAGATCTAGTTCATTCAATTTTAATGTCCCCAGAGTTACTGGTCTTGATTACCAAGTCTTTTTTCTATCATGGTACCCTTGACTGGAATCATTACCCGATACCATCAAGTCCATTGACCACAAGAATCCCTTTAAACCAGGTTCAAGATTCATCTGTCTACTATGTCGTGAACCAAGAATTGTCTGAATATGTCTAGCTTATCTCCCTGGCGTCTCCTCCCTCTTTGTAATTTTTAGCTTATCACCTTTCTGCAGGCACTGTTTTTGTTTGGGACCCCACTGGAAATAAGTGGCCAATTCACCCAAACTTTAGGGCTATCCTGGTTATCGACTTGGCTGTCTGTGTTTGTTGATACTGAATACTCTCATACAGGGACTGTATTTTGAAAATGCCAGGCGAGCTGTGAAAAGCTCTCTTGAAATTCCCAGAAAGAGCTGCAAGTGGAGCTGTTACGAAAAATTTAATGCCATGACGTGTACACCAACATACTCCTATCGATGGTCGTCGAATTCGGCTACTCTTACCTCTCCAGAACAGCTAATTTCTACTATTGGGACCGTGCACTAAGCTAAGACTGCATGCAATTTGTACCAAAATCAGAAAAATATGGAATAAAATGCTTGAAATGTGCACGAAGCTTTCTGTGAAATGATAGTTCGGAACGGTTTTAAAAAGTACCGTTAAATTGTTCTAAACGTAGCGTTTTCCATTCAACATTGTGACCGCGCGGCCCTGTCACAATTTGACACATCAGGCCTCATTTTGTCTTGACGGAAGTCGTGTCTCAAAATAGGCGTGGCTAAGGTCAATAATGTGTCAAAATGTATTACGTGCCGATGGTTAATTAATAATTACATTAAGTTATGCCCGGACTATGATGTACGATAACATTTTGTCCAGTAAAAAGTCTGAAGGCTTTTTACATTGTAGGTACAGTATTTTAAAGGTTTGTATAACGAAAGCGACCGGTGTTTTTAATAGAATTACTCCTTTCTCAGGCGAGCGATGAATCGCGCGATGGTAAACCTGTTTCAGGCGCTCGCAAGTTGCGGTAGAGCGATCGCGCGCCGCAAAATACAGTCCCTGATTAGTACTGCTATTTTTGTATGGTTGGGCGATTTTGCGAATAAAGAATAAATAAATAATAAAAAAGACGGGATGGATCGGAAACCAAATTCACGAATACAGGCTCAGCAAAGGGATTAACCCAGCTGCATTGGTGAAAGATGAGTGGATGAGCCAATAAACCAGCCCGCCCTTGCCCACCTCGCCCACTCTATGCTTGTGAAAGCTAGATCACTAATTGTCCCCATAGATAAAAAAACCCTGATTACCTTATTAATCCTACTTCTAGACTCTTCCGCATGCAAGGCTTTGGCCGGTGTAAAGATAGCCTCTCAACAAAAGCTGTCGTGACCAATTATCGTGGGGAAATCGCTGCAAGGTGCCTAGATCTGCTGCCAGGCCAATGTCAACTTCTAGTCAAAGATAATTGGGTGAGTCAATGGGCATTAATGAGAAAACATTGGTAAGGAGCATGATAAACAAGTTTATAATGCCAACCGCCTTAAATCTAGAGAGAGTTTATAAGCAAAGTCCAACCTCTTGAAACAGTCTTAAGGGGGTAAAGAGAGTCGCCTTGTGGAAAGAAGACTTGCCATCAAACCAAAGTAACATCTATCGGTATGAACCTGGTGAAGCATTCCCCACCTGGAGCTGACTATGATGGGCTGAATGGCGATGCATCATAGATGAGAACCAGAACTGGCCGATCTAAGGTTCCTTGCAGAAGTGGGGGAGATCTGGAAGCAGATCAGGATACTACCTGTGGTTGTGGAACAGCACCACAGACAAGGAAACATCTGGTCTGCCCACTGCTGGAGCCAAACAATGCACAAACAAGGACCTTGCGGATTCAGTGAAGCAGCCAGACGTTGTACCCATCTCTGGCGGGATCATATTTGAGAACCACCGTGTTTGGACCGATAAGAAGAAGACAAGTTTATAATTACATCCTTATAAATCTTCCACATGCAGTGCACTGGCTGTGTAAGCTCTACATTAAAGAGGGAGACCCGATTTAAGTATATGAAGTGTCTATTGATAGAATGGGCCTTCACCTCAAAATGCCATCTGTAAAGTTTTGACGAGATATTTCAAATCGTTTGATGGCGAGACAAAAAACATGATTTTGTAAACCATAGAGTATGTAAAATCAATATGGTCAACCAAAATGGAGAAACTTTGCACTCATAAACTTCCAAACCAAACAACCATTAGCTGAAGATATGACAGAGTAAATGAGAAAAAGTAGATTTCTTCTGATAGCAAAATGTGTTACCACTTCCGGTAAATTGGGGTTCTGGGACGAGGCAATTAACGATCAGACCAGGGACATAATCAAATGGGCCGGAAATGTTCCATTTTAGTTTATCTGCACCTGAAAGTATTTTTTGTAATTAATGCACACCTCTTGAACAAGGTGCTACATGCAGACATCCATACCACTGAGTTCTGAAGGGCATTGATGGCGCTTTCAGTTGGGGCCAACTTTCCCATATCAATTGCAGGGTTAAGAGGGCTTGGCCTATTGCGTGTTAGCATACAAAACATTACTGGTTGTTTAAGTTGTGGCACACTTTTCTTATCAATTCGAAGTATACAAAATTCAGAATAAGTGATGCGCCCCCTTGAAGCAGGGAGAGGCAGGATGGTAAATCTTGACTAGACAAATTGATTGAGTTGAGTATTGGGTGTTGGGATCGACGGTGACCGACGGAGATGAAGCATTGTTTATGTTCGCATACGAACATAACATCAGCTGATTGATTTTGGACGTCAGCTTGCTGACGAAAAGCTGGCCTCAGCAACACATTTTCTTGGGTTCGCCGACCAAAGAGCAAACGGTCACATCAAGTTTATGGATGAGAATGAGCGGCCTCAAGAGATGGCATTATGTGGATGATTACAGCGTGACTATTGCATCAGTGTAGATCATGGGGACACCCATGGACCGACACACATCAAATCCCCAAATTTGTTTGTGGTTGCCCTTCATATGCTGTGAGTTGCGATATGACAAGGCTGGCAACCACCGTCTGATCAGCTGGGGGGGGGATTAAGGTTTGTTCATATTTCACTGCATCACAAGGCGGAACTAGAGTTGCGGTGCCAGATCGCGGTACTGCAAATGAAGTTAAATTAACTTTAACTGGATTTGTAGTGCAGTGCAGTGCGCGGCACAAACGTGATCAATAGATCGGCGACGCAACTCACCGCAAAAACCCTAAAGCCCATGTAAAATAATTATGATGCTAGCCAATATGCCATTTGGGGGTGAGCAGGGTAGACTTCCCACTTACTATACACAAGCGTACATGCGGTCGTTACTTCATAACTCGTTACATACAAGGTCGATGGTTTCAATCATTACTATTGTTGGAATAGGCCATGTAAATGATTATAATTCAAACTAGCCACAAGAATTGCTCTCATAAAAGGTACTTGTCAGATCATCTTGGAACCCTAACTCCCCCACCCCCCCACCCCCCCACTCCCTTCCCCCCCCCACCCCCAACTCCCACCCCCCCCACCTCCCCCCCTGATTTAACCGTAAGTAGTATTCAATTTTGATATCAGATTAATGGACAGTACTTTTTTATCATCTTCTGATATTTTAGTTTAAAATCCTTTTCTTCCCACGATACTGCAAAAAGTGTCATTTAATTGTTAACCACCAATATTAACAAAGTACTGAATTGGGCTTTGCAGTATGCATTATCGCATTTAGCATCAAACCCGCAAGTTCTAACACGTGCAATGTTAGAAGTTCATTGACTCTTCGGTTTAGTCTGTAAAAGTGGGATAATGCGGGCGGAGTGCGGGGGGCGGGCAGGCAGGCAGGCGGCAGGCAGGCAGGCAAGGCTGGTTATGATCACTGGCCTTCAACACATTGTGGGCCCAAAATGGACATTGTTAAATCTGAAGATGGGCTTTATGACTGACTTACTTTGAAGAGCAAACCAAGAATTTTGATTTTTGGGGGGGGGAGCACATCTATATCACAAGCAGTAATCAAATCCACTCCTCCACAACACAAGCACTGTGTATAGCTGCTATGACTGGCGTCAACACTAGGAAATAATGAAACATATTCCAACAAAATTAGTCACATGATTACTCTTAGAGACATATTTTTTAAACAAATATAAAAATTCCTTCAATTTGCTCTCAAATTTTCTGGGCTTCAATTGAGTGTGAACAGGAGCTTGTATGTTCTATAAACTATAGGTATGTGTGATTGTGTGAATTGTGATAGATTAACCCAACGAACTACCCCGGCTTTTTTAAATCGTCAGTCCGTTGTTTACTTGCACTCTTCGATTGGCCCAAGCAGTGCGTATGCGAGCGCGTTGACACGTACGCACTGTATCGTGATATCGTCTCATATCTCTCATATCACATAGCTAGGAACCATGAAATTGCATAAAACAATCTAAAGTGTGTAAAGGGCTTTTCCGATCGCCTCTGGGGACCCCCCTGCCGTTTGAGGATTAACCATCAATATTAGGTCATTTTTGTAAGTTGTGCACCTAAAAAAGGTGATTTGTTGCATTCTTAGTTCTCACTTACACTCACCCCGCTACCCCCCTCCAACCTCCGCCCATACTCCCTGTTATCCCCTACCTCCCCTATCCCAACGCTCCCTCTACACATCTCTTGCCCTAAACTGTTTACATGCTTGTAGTTTGTTACTTTAGATGAGCCAGGGCTTGTTTTGGTATTATTGTTTTTCCTTGGACATTGGGCCTTCCAAGTTCGGAAGCAAAAAAATGATTTAGTTTTACTAATTACTGGAACTCGTTAAGCGTAAAAGGTCAGGGGTGGATAATGTGGTCGAGGAGCATGTTTCGGAGGATCACATGTTACAAATGGTTGCGACGGTACAAACAACATATTTTAGGTGGAAATATCATAGCAGGTTCTAGGTTGTGATCCTCTTTACTTTAGTAACTAAAATCTAGAAAAAACAACAATGTTTGCGACAAATCTGAAAAGTGCCCTCTGCTCCATTTTGAGCAAGGCCATTTTCAACGAAAACGCTTTGTCGAATTCCTCTTCTAACTGTCATAATTGGATTCTTTGGCGGATTTTAAAGCTATAACCATCTCAATCATAAAATATGTCTTCATCCAGAGATAGAGAATAGAAGAAATCTCACATTAATTTACACCCCTGTATCTGTGTAATGGAATTATTGTCCGGATAAAAGTTTGTACATGGCTGGGGGGCAGTTTTGTTATTATATTATTAAACAAGGCCAAATATTGTATCATCACTGTATGTTAGGGGGTGACACCCATAAACGGAATACCTTTCTACTTATTTGCTGTTTTTTTTTACACAACAACACCCACCCTGTATATTGTATAGCAACACCTGTATATTTATAGTCCACCCTGTATGATGAACAACTGTATTGTTTGCTACATCTGCAGATTAATATCTACTCAGAATATAGGATTATAGTGGGTATGTACAGTGTAAACGGGATAGGGGCATCAAACCTAGTAAAATCCCTGTAGTTTGGCCTAAAAACTGCACGTGCAACGCAAGGGGTCCCACTTCAAAAACATGACCATTAGCACAGATGCCCGCAGGAGATGCATTGACAACATCAAAATTCAGCCAAGTGCAGTGATTTGTTCCCATTTTTCGAGCAAAAGTAAACCGCAGTTATTACCTAATTCAATACACAGAAAAAAGAATTTGCCGTAATTTAATAAAGAGTATTTATTAAAAGGCCAAATTACCACCCACTGAGAAAATCATCAATCCTCACTGCACACCTTCGAAAGCACCTTATGCAGTACACGGAGTGCAACTAGACATTTTCAATCCACTCGCGCTACATTCGCGTATCTTTGTAACAGCGTCACTGATTTGCTGCTATATATGCGTAAAGAACATAGTGTTGAATGCCTATCAGTTATCAATGCTGAGATGCAAGCATTAATGGAGAGACGTTGCACAGAGATGTGGGAATATTAATCCATACTGAAAGAACTGAGACAATCCTATCAGGTATGACATATGACTGGGTGAGATATGCACGTACATCAGCAAAATTTTTTAGGAAGCGGCAAGTTTGACCCCATCCTCCTGACCTGTAAATGAACTCCACTGCCCTCCCTATCCAAACAGCACGATTGATTACAAAATTCTTCGCACTGTGTACAGCCAACTTCGTGGTCAGGGCTCCATCTGATATCATGATATGCTCAAGTTCAGGTACTGTAACTCAAAGGACAGCTTAGTCATCAGGCTCGGGGTATACCAGTCAAATTCTGAGCCAAGAACTGTGTTTTGCTTTTGTGACCTTTCCTTTACTACTGCCTATGCGTCCCAAATTGTGGAAATAGACTACTTGGCCACACAAAATTGGTACGTTCGAACAGTAAGAAGCTCCTGAAGAGCCATCTATTTCAGGAGGCCTACACAGCATTTCCTTGAGCTTGAGTGCCGTTGAAAAATTTTTATGCATTTGCCGCTAGGACAATACATGTTTCTTATGATTGATGGCACTGAGCAGTGCTATGATGGAGAAGCTTGCTGTTGCACAACGAAAAATGGAAACAATTATAGAGTCTTCCACCTTGCGAGTAGTGGGCCATCTTGCCGGAATGGCAAAGTCCATTTCCAAATTTCTGGAGACTTTCTAAAATCTAAAGAACGAAAATCAAGTTGGATATGTATGCATAAATCATGGGTCCACTTTGAATAGCACAATATTTTTTGAGGTCCGGTATTAAATTGATCTGAATAATTAGAATACTAGGGGAACTAACACCTTTTGTTATAGGTTATGCAGTCGAATACTACGGGAAAACTCACACCTTTGGTTATAGGTATGCATGAGTGAGGTGAAAGACCTCTTAGTTGCTTGGATCACTCTTTGAGACAAGAAGCGTCCCACTCAGATCCGACAACAACAATGGCGTGTTCGTAAAAGGCATCGTCAACAAAGGCAAGCCAGTTCCAAATTCCAGTTGATACCCCAGTGAAGTTTTCCATTTTCCGTGACGGAAACGAATGGTTTCAACTTGTTTTTAATGTTGGAAACTGGTCTTAACTGGTTCAAACTGGTCAGTAAAAACCCCTAGTTGAAAAATTGTTCATTTTCCGTCACGGAATGGACTGATTCAACTGGATTTCAACTGGATATTCTACTGGGATAACTGGATTTCAAACTGGTTTCAGTTGAAACCAGTTCACTGGGGATTCAACTGGAATTTTGACCTGGGAGTGATATGGTTGCAGTGATATGGTAGCATGTGGATTGGTGCATGTGCTATGGTTGCATGTGATATGGTGCATGTGATATGGTTGCATGTGATATGGTTGAATGGGATATGGTGCATGTGATATGTGCATGCTGATATGTTGCATGTGATATGTTGCATGTGATATGTGCATGTGATATGGTTGCAAGTGAGGGTGGAAACGCTAAATCGGACCCGATTGGGCACATTGTTGTTGCTAATATCATTTGTGTCGACACGTCAAGGAAAAAACATGCTGAAATGTGAGTAATCAAGTACCCTTTCTATGACTTGTATTGATCCCTGCATGTATGATCATTTGCGTAATCTGCCGCCCTCCTGCGGTATCTGGATCACTATCAGGGGCCAAAAATGCCTGCAGCATCCATCAACTCTAAACCTGCAACAGAAAACAATGGCATCAAAGCAATCATATTCTACTCAGGGGGTCTCTATTCTTCAAGAAACCCAATTTATCCCCACACAATGTCTTTGTCTAACCAAATCCTCACCCTAATTCATCTCCAACTTTAATGCCACTGCTGGCACTTGTTGCCGTATGTATGTGATTTGTGGGAATTAAGTATAAATCTGATGTGCCTAGATGTGGGACCCTGTGGGTGGGTACTCCATGGTATTAACAGGTACTTCACGGGTGCTACTCCAGAAGAAGCTGGTTGTGTATTCATTAATAACCTGACCATGGCTGTGACCACATACACATGCATGGTTGTAATTATGCAGTGCATTGTGACACCAATGACATTGATCATGACCTGACATGGGTGGGGACTGTGACCACAACCATCATGGGGTTGTCTATAGTGCTGGTGACACACATGCATGATCACGACCTGACCATGGCTATTCCCATGTATTAAATTCAATATGGGAAAATGTGTAATGTCAGTTGTGCCCACTAAGTTCATAGTGGGCGTGTGGAAACTTTTCTGATTAGCACATTGATGGACTTGATAAACTACACCAAGGACACCTCTTTTTTCAATGCATACTGCGGTGAAGGAAGTTCGTCCCAGCCCATGACAGAACAACTACTCGACAGTCGGCGTCTTCTGACAATCGCTGGTGAAACATTCTTTATCTCTCTGAAAGCAGAAAACATCAAATCACAATGTCATTGGGTGAACAAACAAACATGTTGAAGTTTTATTTCATTAGTCATGGTGCCATTTGAGCTCAATATTTTTATGGTTGATGGAAAGCGTTAATTGCTTACTCAGAATTAATGGTGCATAATTGTGTCCCAGCCGACACCGCATGACCACTACTTGACCTCGACCCTAGGTGTTGCCAGAGGAGCTTCAAAAGTTTTTGATACCCCTCCAAGACCCCTATGAATTATCATCAATGGTAGGCTTGTGTGTGTGCGGCATGTTGAGATTCTTGACTGAACTTATGCTCCAGGCCATAACCAGTTCAATTAAATCTACATATACAGGGGTGAGTCAAAAAAAAGTTACAACCAAATGGAGCGATTTTTCATGGAAAACCCTGTGTGCTATTCCTATATTTTCTTTTTGTAGTACAGTTTGCTGTTTTTTTAGCTGTTAGCTCTCGTATAAAAAGTACGGCATTAAAATTGAATTAACGCGGTCAAAAGTTACAGCTGCAGAAGTGAAAGTAACCAATGTGAAAGACCGCACAAGTTACACGCTAGAGTACTCAAAGAGTACTCTGATTTTACGTTCAGCTTTGGTTTTGCAGCATATCCTCCATTACTTAAACATTTGGAATAATGTCAGGGAACACCAGTGACGTAACCAGTGCTGTGGCGCCTGAGGAGGAGGAGGGGGGTAAGGGCGGGATCCCCATTCAAATCTTTCTTTGCCCCCTCCTGGCCCATAGATCAGGAAAAGTAATACATTTACTAGTATGACAGATTACCCCGTGTTCGCCTTTTTGCAAAACGGGTTTAGTGATGCCTCAAAATTAAATGGGTTCCCATCGCCTGGTCGCCCTCCCATGGAAATGTGCTGGGTACATCGTTTGGTAAGACGAAACTACAATCCAGATATCAAAATAATAATTTAATGAAATAATATTTAACTTGCAGCAACAATTTGCAGCAGTCTTTTCAACTTGCTTGATTTCCTTAGTAAAACTGTCAAAATATAAGGGCTGGATAACAGATAAAGCATTAGATTTTCCATTTTAAACATATCCTGTTAATTTCATAAATCTTAAGTATTCAGCATTATGTCATTCAACAAACATTCGTGCGTAGGCTTGAATTCGAATACGGCGCCAAAGAATCAACCAGTTTATTTATTTTGAAGCCCTCAGCTGCGTATAATGAGTATAGTAAAGGTGGGCTCATGTCTACCCTACATTCATTGTGCCATTTGTTCGGTCAAAATGGAAATACCTTCACAAAAATAACTGTAGCCTTGAATGGCTTGATCGTTTAAAACAATTTAAAATTATTGTTGAAAGCTGATTAAACAGAATATCAAACCATGAATTATATTTGGTAAATTCCGTTTATGTTTCTTCATAAAATCCCTCATTTGGTTGTACTTTTTTTCTGACTCACCCTGATAACTATTTTCTACGTCAATCGCAACTGATGTTTTCATTTGTTACAATCTCTAACTCTAAAATAATAAAAAGTAAATTTTGAGTCTGGATTGGGAATTGAAACCCATGACCTTTGGATTTCCAGAGGAAGCACCTCAGATGCCATGTCAAGCATCCAAGCAAACAAAAAGTTGTTCTTTTGGAATATTTAAATAATTCATTAAACAAAATAAAGTGCACAAATTCACAAATATTGCCTGCTATAATAGAACCATTTGAAAATATCAAATGTTTAATTTGTGCCTACGGGTGCATTTACCCTCAAAATACAAATGCCTATATGTGCCGACTGGGCATTTACCCCTGAGAATAACAAATGCCTATTTGTGTCTACTAGGCATTTTACCCCTGAGAAATACAAATGCCTATGTGTGCCTACTGGGCATTTACCCCTCAGAAAATACAAATGCCTATTGTGCCCTACTTGGCCTTTACCCCTCAAAATGTCAAATGCCTGTTTTGCCTCCGGGCCTACAAATATTGCCGCTAGTATGAGACGCAGTTGAAAATACAAGGATTATGTGTTTTTGCCTAGCTGGTCATTTACCCCTCAGAAATCCAAATGCCTATATGTGCCTACTGGGCATTTACCCCGGAGAAATGACAATGCCTATGTGTGTCTACTCAGGCATTTACCCTGAGAAATACAAATGCTAAATGTGTGCCTACTGGACTTTACCCTCTCAGAATAAAATGCCGATGTGTGCCTACTTTTGTCATTTACCCCTCAGAAATTGTAATGCCTTGTGCCTACTGGGCATTTACCCCTCAGAATTACAAATGCCTATGTGCCTGCTGGGCATTTACCTCTCAGAAATACCAATGCCGATGTGTGCCTACTGGGCAATTTACCGTCTCAGAGATACAAATGCTATGTGTGCCTACTGTGCAATTTACCCCCAGAAATACAAATGCCTATGTGTGGCCGACTGGGCATTTACCCCTCAGAATGTAAATGATGTGTCCTACTGGGCATTTACCGCCCTCATATTCCAAATGCCTATGGTGCCTCTGGGCACTTTACCCCGCGAAATACAAATGCCTATGTGTGCTTACTGGGCATTTACCAATGAGAAATATAAATGCTTGAGTTGTGTGTGCTACCTGGGCATTTTACCCCCTGAAAATACATGCCTATGTGGTGCTTCCTGGGCATTTTTACCCCTCAGAAATACAAATCCTATGTTGCTACTGTCAATTTCCTCTCGAACGCTCAGTGCTGATTCCTGTTGGCATTAACGGTTTTTTCAAGGAAGCATTTTAATGCAAAAGTGCCTATAGTGCTGCTGGGCATCCTTCCCTGAAATTTCGTGCCTGCTTGACTTTCTAGGCCTCACAGTAGGGAGTTTATGAGCAAGTTTCTGCGACTTATGAATCACTACCTAAAAAACATCATATTCATGGCGTTCCTGCTTCTCTGGTCGGTTCATCTCCACATGGGAATGATGTTATCTTGAGGTGACGTCACCCGCATGTTTCAAACGAATAAGCTGCTGATACATTGAAGACATCTTCTACTAGATGTAGACCGACGCTCTATTGCCAGCATGTGTGCGCAACTGTAGAAATGTGGTCCGCAACGTGTGCTAATGGATGAAAAAAATTAAAGCAGTGGGTTTTATTTAATAAGTCAGTCAGACCAATACGTCCTGCGAGTAACCAAGATATACAATTTTGATTTGTTGCCTAGGTTTCTCTTTTACTTAACACCTTTCAGGCGTGCTGTACAAAAGCGTGCAAAAATGATGAGATAGAGCTCCTGAAAGATGTAAAACTCCAAAACAAAAGTTGCAGTTTTTGACATTTTTCATGGGCAGTCATTTCACTGAGTCTGATATACTATTCTTGAGGCCAATTACAGCAAGGGGTGTAAGTGGTAATATTTTTGTGTCCGAAATTGTGAAGCCCTACAATCATTTCTACTACTACTCACGACGCCATGACAAAGAGCTTACAAGGAGTTGGGTCATCATGCAACTCCATGGGTCACACGTGTTTATTGTTTACAATCTGCCACAGACGATTCAGAACATGTTTTCCGAAGTGATAACACCACCCAAGGGCATATCGCTTAGTCCTAATTTATGTAGTATGATGCAACTGACTAGGGTCAATTACACAGCGCCACATATGGCCGGCTAACATGAGCTATTGATTTCATGCAGTATGCCTTTGCTCTCTTAAAGAGAAGCCTATCCCGATTTATTTTAGGATCGTTGTGTCGACTCTAAAGCCCGTGATATACTTCTGAGCTGCAACAACTTCAGATGTTGCAAGTTACTTTAACTAACACAATTTAAACTAGTAGAATTTCGCCTTCTCGGCTTTCCCCCCGCGCTCACTATATTCAAAGAATATAAGCCATGGTTCTCAATAGGCTGCCCGCGGGGCAAATCCCGGCCCGCCAACCATTGATTTTTGGCCCTTAACTTGCTCTAAAATAAAGGGAAACAGAATTCTTGTGTATTTGGCCCTCAAGTAAGGGGGAAACTTTCAGACGTGTTTGGCATTATCTTGCCCTTCAGCTAATATACTTGAGAACCCCTGATATAAAGCTGCGTTGGGCCGCTACTTACCTATGACCTTTGGGACCTCATCAACATATGAGGGATCCATGGTGGGCAATAAGCTTTGGTTCCAATTGAACTTCAACTATTTTCAATTGGGTCAATTTAAAAAATTAACATTTTAGGGACACACCCACACATGGCTTATTATATTCGAAAAAACGAAACGGGTTCAGTGCGCCAATTGGGATTACATTTTCTTTTACATTTTGCAACCTGACGGAATAAAGCATGTAATCCAATGGGCGCACTGAGTCTGTTTTCGTTTCGTTGAATTAATAAGCCCCCACCCATCCACACATATACACACGCACAACAGATGGCTAAGTGGTCCTTTCCAGCTATAGCTGGCGCCCACAAAATCCTTCCCAAAACGGGATGAATTTGTCTCAAAACAGATGTTTTACATACGATGAGTTTGCTTACCTGTCCATTTGATGTATTACCAATTGCATCCTCAAGGCAGATGCAAAGATCCCAAAAAAACTACCACAACTAAAAGAACTGACCGGAGGAGATCCCCCTAACTCAATGACGTCATGATTTGACGACTGGCAACACATATGACTCCTCGCCCTCTTTAATACCTTGGCGCCCCAAATCAACCGAATGCCTACATTGTAGGGGGCTGGGTCCTGGGACGGAAATCAACAATTGGACAGGTAAGCAAACCTCATCTATATAAATGTAAAACACTCGGTATTTGAGACAGTATTTTACGGGGTGAGCTTCTTTTCTTCCCTTTAATTCCAATTTTGATGTATAACAAATTGCATAACAGCCATACTGGCGACAGACCATCGGACGGAGGTACAATGAGCAATACATTTTGCCATAGAGTCAAGGACAGTTCATCGTGAAAATTCCCGATCCTCGAACGAATGGATTTTACAATATACCAACCTCCGATCGGGATCCGCGAAATTTACACTGTATAAATGTTTACTACACCTGTCTCAAAAAGAAATTGTACAATCAGAAAAAAAAATTGGTTAAATATGAAATGTCAAAATAAGGTCACTCTTACTTGGTATAATATAAATAACAAAGACCAGGCTTTATGGTGTTTGTTTTTCATCTTAATTGCTTTTGTCAATCCAGAGATATAATCACTTTAGTGCGATATACCCAAATCGATTTGTGCCACTTTTATGCATGGGCCCCAGAGTTGTTCGCCCGTTATGCCATGCTGTCCAAGCTCCCCAAAAGATGAAACTTGACCAAGAGACTCCTAAAAACACAGATAAAGTAAGACAAAAGAGGCTTTATCGACACAATTGTTAATAGCAACAGAATCAGGAACATATTTCTTTTATAAAGAATAAACAAACAAATATTTATGACGTCAATGAAAAAGGGAACTTAAAATTTATACAAAATTGGTAGCTGTTAAATCATGCCAGAAGGAATGTAATTGCGACCAAATAAACACTAACAAATCCAAAGAAAAATGGTGAAAAATATGCACATCTTTGTGCATTTAATATATTGTTGAAGTAACAAAAAATTTGAATTTTGAAGCAAAGGATCAAAAGTGTTGGTTGGAATTTGCTTTCATGATACCTTCAGACCTAAAACTCTCATCCAGGTTGCTGTACGCTGGCTGTACGCTCATGGTTCCCTTCTAAGTTCTAACAAACCAAACAACAGTATGTCGAAGGTTATTCAATTTATCTTAAGCCAGAACTTACTGGTCATAACTTCCACCATTACGTAAGATGTTTTCGAGTCTTCTTTATGAAGTGAAATCCTTTTTAAAGATTTTCATATCTGCTCAAGTGTGAATAACTTATGTTTAACACATTCGTTCACCGTTTTCACTCACCAGAAAGTGGCACAAAATCGATTTCTGTGTTCCGCGCATACTGAAGTATCTCTGGATGAAACAAAGCAATGAGATGAAACAAAAATCCTGGAAAGCCTGGTCTTTTCTCTTTAATGTGATGTACAAAACGACTTACTTATGTTGACATATAATATTGAAAAAATCGGTTTTTGATTGTACCATTTTTTTTGAGACAGGCTGTAGTACACAGCCACACACCTAAGTTAGACTAACCGTTACGTTTACTACCGATTA
This sequence comes from Ophioderma brevispina, assembly GCA_023653785.1. Taxonomy (NCBI): domain Eukaryota; kingdom Metazoa; phylum Echinodermata; class Ophiuroidea; order Amphilepidida; family Ophiodermatidae; genus Ophioderma; species Ophioderma brevispina. The sequence continues at coordinate 17,754 of JAMKCH010025895.1, forward strand.
GACTTACCTAGTGTTTGCTGGATTTCGCCTGCGTTTTACTAAGAACCGATCAAGCAAAATGGGCGCTAGCTCTTTGTTCCTGACTATGAATGTCCCGTAAATAGATTGAGGAGAAAGTCGTCGCAGTCTGCCAAGAAACGGCTGACACGATTTCCTTCAGCGAAACACCACGTGCGAAAGCTGTAGAGCTCGCAATCGACCGTGTAGAATGAGCAGTCACGTGACCGCCCTCTGCAACGGCATTCGCATTTTCAATCACAGAGACAATCCATCGCGCTAGAGTTATGCGGTGACGCGAAAGTCAGAAAAAGCTGACCCGTGGCTCCCCGAATTGGCTGTGTTCTTTGCAGATAGTAGCGCAACGCGCGCACCAGACAAAGTACACGATCCTCCCTTACAGATGATCCCATGCTCATCTCAGGGAGAAATATCGGGTTGGCGGTAAAGGATGGGCGTTCGTTCTTGGCCAGGAAACCAGGCTTAAAGTACAGGGTAGCGCCAGACCGCGCAAGAACAAGGTCACACGCAGACAGCGCGTGAAGTTCTGAGCAGCGGCGCCCTGAAGCCATAGCAATAAGAAATAGCGTCTTCAGAGAGATCTCTCTCAAAGTCGCATGTTTCATCGGCTCGAACGGCGGGTTTGAAATATATTCCAATACCGAATTCAGATTCCACGTAGGGACAATTCTACGCACAGGAGGACGAGAATTGTACATTCCATCCAGGAGCTGGCGTATCGCGTTGTTGTCTTTAAGACGCGTGCCTCCTGGGGAACCTTCGTGAATTGCCTGAATTGTGGACCGATAATTCCGGACTGTAGCAGCTTCTAATCCAGAATCGAATCTGTCCGTGAGGAAGTCCGCAATAGCCGCTATAGGGGCGCGAGTGGGAGAGACACCTCTCTCACTGCACCACCGGTAGTAGGAACCCAAACGCCCAGAGTAAACTTTGAGTGTTGAGTTCCTTCACCCAGTTATACCATGATGTCTTGAAGCTCCCAAACGATTGCAACTGACAAAGAAACAAACAACAGATTAAAGTAACAAAAGAAGGGCTTTTATCGACACCCCCAAAGGTTTACTAGTCAACATCATCAGTAAAAATCTTCTTTTCATAAATAATAAAACATTCAAATATTGATGTCACGTCGATGAAAATGAACTTTATTTATTACAAATTGGTCGCTGTGAAAATCATGCCAGAAGGAATGTAATTGCGACCAAATAAACACCCAGAATCCAAAGAAATGGTTAAAATATTGCACTAATCTTTTGTGCATGTCTAATTAGTGGAAGTCCACAAACATTTGAATTTTGAAGCACAGTATCACAGTGTTGTAGGAATGCGTTTCATGATACTTCAAGACCATAAACTCTCCTCCGGTTGCTGTACGCCAGCTAGTAACGCTCATGTTCTATTTCTAAAACAACACAGTATGTCGACTGTTATTCACTTTATCTTAAGCCAGAACTTACTTATCATAACTTCACCTTTTACGTAGCTGTTTTTTTAGAGTTTCTTTATGAATTGAATCCCTTTTTAAAGATTTTCATATCTGCTCAGTGTGAATAACTTGTTTAACAAATTCGTTCACACCCTTTCAATTCACCGTTTTCACTCAACCAAAAGTGGCCAACTCGATTTCTGTGGTTTCCGCGCATACTGAGGTTACTCTGATTGAAACCAACAATGAGATGGAAACAAAAAATCCTGGAAAGCCTGGTCTTTTCTCTTTAATTGTGCTGTACAAACTACTTCTTATGTTGACATATAATATTCGAAAAAAATCGGTTTTTGATTGTACCATTTGTTTGAGACCGGCTGTAGTACACAGCCACACCCTAAGTGAGACTAACGTCTTTAACGTTACTACCGATTAGAACTTACATAGTGTTTTGCTGGATTTTTCCGCCTGCTTTACTAAGAACGATCAAGCAAAATGGGCGCTAGCTCTTTGTTCCCGACTATGAATGTCCCTAATAGATTGAGGAGAAAGTCATCGCAGTCTGCCAAGAAACGGCTGACACGATTTCCTTCAGCGAACACCACGTGCGAAAGCTGTAGAGCTCGCAATCAACCGTGTAGAATGAGCAGTCACGAGACCGCCCTCTGCAAAACGGCATTCGCATTTTCAATCACAAGAGACAATCCATCGCGCCAGAGTTATGCGGTGACGCGAAAGTCAGAAAAGTTACCCTTGGCTTCCCCGACTTGGCTTTGTTTCTTTGCCATATAGTATCGCAACGCTCGCACCAACAAAGTACACAATCCTCCTTACAGACGATCCCCTGCTCATCTCAGGGATAAATATCGGGTTGGCATGTACAGGGTGGGCGTTTCGTTCTTGCCAGGAAACCAGGCTTAAAGTACAAGGTAGCGCCAACCATGCAGACACGGTCACAAGCAGACAGCACGTGAAGTTGCTGAGCCAGCGGCGCCCTGAAGCCATAGCAATAAGAAATTGCGTCTTCAGAGAGATCTCTCTCAAAGTCGCAATTTTTTCATCGCTCGAACGGCGGGTTTGAAATATATTCCAATAACCGAATTCAGATTCCACGTAGGGACCATTCTATTCTAATCTAACGCACAGAGGACGAGAATTGTAAATCCATCCAGGGTCAGCTGGCTTAATCCGTGCCTTCCTGGGGAACCTTCGTGTTGTCTGAATTGCGACCGAAATTCCGGACTGTAGCAGCTTCTGATCCAGAATCGAATCTGTCTGTGAGGAAGTCCGCTATAGCCGCTAGAAGGGTCGCGAGTTGGAGAGACACCTCTCTCAAACTGCTCTCCCTTGCACACCGTTAGTAAAGAACCAAATGCCCAGGTACTTTGAGTGTTGAATTCCTTCTACCACGAGCGGCAAGCATCGAAGACCTCGTCTAAAATTATCCGCCCTTTTCGAAGCGTCCCTGACAAGCGGCCACACGTCAACCGATAGTGTTTGCGGAGTGGTGGGACGTCTCCCCCCACCTGGCACCCACCCTGATTAGATCCGGTAATCTTAGGAAGACGTCCGTCGGACGACCCATCAGCACGTCTACCATCGGCCGGAACCACAGATGGCTTTTGGCCAGAACGGGGCGCGATAGCAGGATGTCGCACCCGTTCTCCGGTCCAATCTTTCCTATGACTTGATGGAGGATCGATTGGTACGGGAAAGCGTATGCTGTCATACCCTCCCACTTTATCGATAGAGCGTCTA